>CM052714.1:67535898-67551291 GCA_028551405.1 Uromys caudimaculatus
GGGAGAAAGGAGAGGACTTTGGGCCTGAGGGTGCTAGTGGCCCCAGTAAAAGGGAATGTCAAGGTGGGAATATGGGAATGGGTGGGCAGGTAGGTGGGAGGAGGAATTCCCTCACAGAGGCGGGGAGGGGGAGGGGACACGGGGTTTCCAAAGAAAAGGGGAATCATCGGAAATGTAAATAAAGTATCAAAAATAAAAAAAATAAAAAAATTTTAAAAAGGTGCCATGGAAGCATCATGGTAGGTCAGGTTTAGAAATGTCAGCACTTAGAAAACTGAAGCAGAAGGATAGCAGTGACCTCAAGGTTAGTCTAGCAAGGGTCACAAGAACAAACAGAAATGAACTAGCAACAACAACCACTCATGCTTAAGGACTGTGTTCTACCTCACTTCAGCAGTATAACTCTTGGCCACCACAGGCAGTCCCCTGGGTTCCATCTCCATCTTCTGAGTTGCAGAATAAGCTGTGTCCCACATACAAAGAGAGTGTGTTTCTTACTAATATAAAACATACCGGATTTCATTTAAAACACTTACCAGTGTTCACTAGTACTAATCAATGTGGGTTTCTAAGAGGTCTTTGTGAACTCTAAAAAATGTAAAAAAGAAATCACTAATTCCCAATGTCAGGAAACACAACATGAAATGTAAAAGCCACAAGCATGCTTTTAGAGTGGCGTGCAGCAATCAGTGCCTAGTGGACAATATAAAACTGCACTTGTGTTACTCAAAACAAGCTCACAAGTGAGGGGAGCAGGGTAAGTTTGGGGTATTCTTTAGAGAAATGAGACAAACTCTACCATTGTTAGAAAGCGATAAGTAAAACTGTCAAATCAATGATTAGCTTGACAGTATAGGATTGAGAGAAATAGAGGGAATCATTTGCAAATACCAATGTTCTGTAGCAGGAGATGATTTTATAAATGAAATACAGTGCTGAGCAGCAATGCAAACATGCTATAGATCTCTTAACAATGAGATTTCTTAACCCTTCCTAAAGTTCTTGTCACAGTCTAGTCACATTTCATATCAAGATATTGAGTTGCCTCATTGACTCCTGGAGACTGGTTCATTTGCACTTCCCCTGGAGAAACAGGTATCCTGAGCACCAGTAAAACTTAGATACTCTTTGCTGGATTTCTGTCTAGAACATACATCTGCTCTGCTTCTGGTAGTTCCACAGTTAATTTGTTCAGAAGTGAATTTAGAAGATACTCTCCCAACTATCTTGTTGTTTGGTTGGTTTCCCTTGAGCTACAAATGTGGTTAGATTACAATCATCAGCATCTCCTGTGGGTTGACTCCAACCTCAGTTAGTGCTTTGGCTACAAACATCAATATAAACAGTGAAAGCCTGACCTGCTGGTTACCAATTCAGTGTCATGATGTAAACCCAGTCAGGAGAAAAGGAAAGAAAGATCAGCAAAGCATGGCAGCCCCCTCAACAGAGCCTGGGACTACCTCTAGTGACACCTGTGGGATGAAGCCCCTGGCTGCAGATCAGTTAAGCAGCTGCCTGGGTTAGCCAGTTTAGCAGCCTACAAGATGCTCTCATGGCTCAAGCCTCAAAAATGTCTCCTTTCCTGAAGCCAGCTTGACAGAAGACAGACCTCATAGAAACTTTTTTATAGTAAGGATCCTGAACTAAGGCTAGGACTATCCGAAGTAGATGGAAGGAAATATTTTTCAGGGAAGCAGGGCAGTTAGGGTCCAATGACTGCCCAGCATCTTCCTTATTGTTCAGTGGGAAGACCAATTATAGTCTTAGTTGGTTATTTCTATCCTCTGCTTCTTCATGTTTCTTAACCATGCAAATTCTAGGTAGCAAGGCAATACTATACCTTAGCGAATAATTGTATTATATAATATACAGTTAAAACAAATATGGAGTCTTTTAAATTAAGGCAAAATTAAGAAAACAAATAGCATCTTCTTCTGTTGGGATAAAATGGTCATGATTCTTGCTTCTTTATTCCATGATATTTGCATTTCAGTATTGATAGGTCTATTGTTTATTTTAGAGTGAGTTTTTCTAGTATGAGTTAAATCTTTCACATTGCTTTTGAAAACTGTGTTAATTACAAGCAGCCTCTAAGTCACAGTTACTGAGTTAGGAAACTCTTTATCACTACATGTACACATCTATTCTGCTGCTGCTGCTGCTGCTGCTGCTTCTATTAATTTTGTTCGTTGATTTAAAAAAAAGAAGCATAAGGATTAGAAGATGAAGAAGAAAAAGAAGAGGAGGAGGAGGAGGAGGAGGAGGAGGAGAGGGAGGAAGAGGAGGAGGAGTATCTGACTACTTATTATGGTCTCTTTCACCCTTCTTTCTTCTAATTTCTACATTTTCTTGATATTTTCCTGCATTTATCTCAGTATAAATGTCTTGCAGAAGTGCTAATGCCAAATGGAAAAGTAGCAGAAATAATAAGGATTTGCTGGGCATTGTGGAAGACTCTTGTAATTCCAGATGTCCAAATCTTTATGAAAAAGATTAGGGCAAACTAATATTCAAAGTGTATGTGAGTTTAGTGTGCCTACATTTCTGTGTTATATTTTTTTTTATTAATTCACCTTATATCCTGATTACAGCCCTTCCCTCTTCTCCTCCCAGTACCCCTTCTCCTTCTCCTCAGAAAAGGGAAAGCCCCCTTGGGTACCATCCTGCCCTAGGACATTTAGTCCCAGCAGGAATAAGCACATCTTCTTCCACTGAGGCCCAACCAGGAAGTCCAGTTAACAGAATGGGATTCAGTGGAAGGCAACAGAGTCAAAGTCAGCCCCTGCTCTAATTGTTAGGGGGCCCACATGAAGACCAAGCTGTACATCTGCAACAAATGTGTAGGGGGCCTAGGTTCAGCCTTCACATGCTCTTTGGCTGGTGATTATTTGTGAACTCCCATAGACCCAAGTCAGTTGACTCTGTAGGTCTTCCTGTGGTGTTCTTGACCTCTCCTGCTGACTCAATTCTATCCCCTACTCTTCCACTAGACTCCCTGAGCTCCAACTGATATTTGTTTATGGGTCTATGCATCTGTTTCCAACTGCTGCTGGATGAAGCTTCTCAGGAATACCTGTCTGCAAGCACAGCAGAGTATCATTAATAGTGTCATGGGTTGGCTGTCCCCATGGGATGGGTCACAAGTTGGGGCAGTCATTGCTTGCCCATTCTCTGTCTTTATCTCTGTGCCTTTGGAAGGAGGACAAATTTGAGTCTGAAGGTTTTGTTGGTTGGTTAATGTCCTTCAACTGCCATCAGAATTCCCATGTGGCTACAGGAGGTGCCCACTTCAGGCTCCATTTCTCCAACTGGTAGGAATGTCTGCTAAAGTCATCCCCTGTAGACAGTCTGTATCTTCCCCATCCGCAGTCTCCAGCTAGTCCTGGAGATTACCCCTGCAGATTTGAATTCTCACTTCCAGCACTCTCGCACCCTCTTTACCCCCACACCTGATCCCTATCCCCATTCCCTCCTCACCCCTCTCTCACCTATTTCCCTCTCTTCATCCACCTCAAATCCTTATCTGGTTTTCCCGTCAAAGTGAGATTCATACAACCTTCCTTTGGCCCTCCTTCTAACTTAGTTTCCTTAGATCTGTGGATTGTAGCATGGTTATGCTTTATGGCTAATTTCTACTTATAAATGAGTATAAACCATATTTGTCCTTCTGTGTCTGTGTTGCCTCATTCAGTATGATATTTTCTAGTTCCATGCACTTGCCTGCAAATTTCATGGTGTTCTTGTTTTTGATAGCTGAATAGGTTTCTATTGTGTAGATGTACCACATTTTTTTCCATTTATCAGTTGAGGGGCATCTAGGTTGTTTACAGTTTCTGGCTCTTATTTATAAACAGAGTTTATAAATAAGCTATAGACAGAGTTGAGCAAGTGTCCTGTGGTATAGTGGGATATTTTTCAGGCATATTCTGAGGAATGATATACCTGGGTCTTGGGACATAATTATTCCCAATTTTCTGAGAATCTGCCAAATTGATTTTCAAAGTGATTGTACAAGTTTGCACTCACCCCTTGCTCCGCATCCTTGCCAATATGTGCTATCACTTGAGTTTTTTATCTTACCCAATCTCACAGGTGCAAGATGGAATCTCAGAGTCCTTTTGATTTGCATTTCCCTTGTGACTACAGATGTTGAACATTTCTTCTCTTGAAGTGCTTCTCAGCCATTAGAGATTCCATTTTTGAGAATCTGTCTTCCATGATTCAATTGGGTTATTTTGTTTCTTGGTGCCTAATTTCTTGAGTTCTTTATATATTTTGGATATTAGTTCTCTGTCGGATGTAGTAGGTTGGTAAAGGTATTTTATTATTCAGTAAGCTGCCATTTTGGCCTATTAATGGTGTCCTTAGCCTTACAAAAGTTTTTCAGTTTCACGACATCCCATTTATCAAGTTTTGATCTTAGTGTTTTAGCTATTGGTGTTCTGTTCAGGAAGTTGTCTCCCATCCCAATATGTTCAAGGCAGTTCCCCAGTTTCTTCTTTATGAGATTTACTGGGTCCACTTTTGTGTTGAGTTCTTTGATCCTCCTGGACATATGTTTTGTGCAAGATGATAGATATGGATCTATTCTTCTACATGCAGACATCAAGTTAGACCAGAACCATTTTTTGAAGATGCTTTTATTTTCCACTCTATGGTTTTGGCTTCTTTGCCAAATATCAAGTGTTTATAGGTGCTTAGGTTTATTTCTGGGTCTTCAATTCAATTCTGCTTATCAATTGTCTGGCTTTAGCAAATATAATGCAGTTTTAAATCACTATTGCTCTGCAGTATAGCTTGAGCTCTGGAATGATGACTCCCCCACAATTTCTTTTGTTGTTTGTGATTGTTTTGCCTACCCTGTTTGTTTTGCTTGTTTGTTTGTTTTTCCACATGAAGTTAAGAATTGCTCTTTCAAGGTCTATAAAGAATTGTGTTGGAATTTTGATGGGGATTGCATTGAATCTGTAGGTTGCTTTTGGTAAAATGGCCATTTTCACTATGTTAATTCTACCTATCCATGAGCATAGGAGGTCTTTCCATCTTCTAATATCTTCTTCAATTTCTTTCTTCGGTGACATGAAGTTCTTATCATATAGGTCTTTCACTTGCTTAGTTAGAGGTAAACCAAGATATTTTATATTATTTGTGGTTATTATGAAGGGTGTTGTTCCCCTGAATTCTTTCTGAGTTCATTTATCATTTGTATAAAAGAAGGCAACTGATTTTTTTATTTTAGATACTTTATTATCTAGATACATTGCTGAAAGTGTTTATTGACTGTAGGAATTCGCTGGTAGAATTTTTGGGATCACTAATATATATTACCATATCATCAATGAATAGCAATATTTTGAATTCTTCCTTTCCAATTTGCATCCCCTTGATCTCCATTCATTTTCGCATTGCTCTAGTGAGAACATCAAGCACTATGTCGAAAAGATAGGGAGAGAGTGGGCAGCCTCATCTTTTCCCTGATTTTAGTGGAATTGCTTTAAGTTTCTTACATGGAAATTTCTGGTTTCTTTAACAACTCAATTGTGTCACTTGATGTTTTTCTAGAAGCAGACTTGGGAAAGGGCAAGTATGTGATGTTTTTCTGGAATCTGACCTTTGAAAGGGCATGTGTTTTGTTGAACATAGATACTTGAGAGTACATGTGATTGTTACAAAGAATATAAATGGAACCTCACAAACAGTGAGAGGATGCTCTTGCATTGCTATGCTATTTTATGCAATATTTCACTTCTTTGATGGTCTTGTTTCTTCACTGGTCTTTGCTGTTTTTCCTAGAAAGAAAAGGACAAAAGAACTTCATATGGTATTCTGGCTTATTCTAGCAACTTCTGCTGACTTGTGCTGATTTGCCTGAGTCTTCTTGCTTTTGCTGGCTAGTGCCACCACTACTAATTTATATCTGGTGTTTGCTATTCAACACAACTGCTGGTATCCTGACAATGAAAATCACTCTGAGGAATGATTTCTAAGCAGGCCCACAACTCCCTTTTCTTATTAACCTTCTTGCTTCCCTACCTCTGATAAGTGGGACAGAAGGTAGGTTGAAGTGTTTAAGAACCCCAAGTAAAATAGGTTTTGAAAAAATCTAAGCCTGTTTCATGTAATTATAAAATCACACTCTGCCTTTGCCTGAGACAACCAGAAGATCCTGGGCATATGTCATACAGTCCCTAAGAGAACACAAATGCCAGTCCAGGCTACTATACCCAACAAAACTCTAATTACCATAGATGGAGAAAACAAGATATTCATGACAAAACCAAATTTACACAATATCTTTTCATAAATACAGTCCTACAAAGGATAATACCTGGAAAACTCCCATACAAGGAGGGAAACTATACCCTAGAAAAAGCAAGAAAGTAATCTTCTTTAAACAAACCTAAAAGAAGATAGCCACACAAACATAATTCCACCTCTAACAACAAAAATAACAAGAAGCAACAATCACTGGACTTAATATCTCTTAACATCAATGGACTTCATTCCCCAATAAAAAGAAATAGAATAACAGACTGGATAAGTAAACAGGACCCAGCATTTTGCTGCATATAGGAAACAAACCCGGTGACAAAGACAGACACTACATCAGAGTAAAAGGCTGGAAAAATTTTTTCCAAACAAATGATCCAAAGAAACAAGCTGGAGTAGCCATTCTAACATCGAATGAAATCTAATTTCAACAAAAGTTATCAAAAAAGATAAGGAAGGACACTTGATACACATCAAAGGAAAAACTGACCAAGATGAACTCTCAATTCAGAACATCAATGCTCCAAAAGCAAGATCACCAACATTTATAAAAGAAACTTTATTAAAGTTCAAAGGGCACATTGCACCTCACACATTAATAATGGGAGACTTCAACTCCACACTCTCATCAATTGACAGATCATGCAAACACAAACTAAACAGAGACACAGTGAAACTAACGGAAGTTATGAACCAAATGGATTTAACAGATATCTATAGAACATTTCTTCCTAAAACAAAAGAATATACCTTCTTCTCAGCACCTCATGGCACCTTCTCCAAAATTGACCATATAATCGGTCACAAAACAAATGACCACAGATACAAGAAGATTGAAATAATCCCATGCATCCTATCAGATCACCATGGATTAAGGCTGGTCTAACACATCAAAATGATCATCCACCATGATCAAGTAGGCTTCATCCCAGGGATACACGAATGGTTCAATATAAAGAAATCCATCAATGTAATCCACTTTATAAAAAAACTCAAAGAAAAAAAACCACATGATTATCTCATTAGATGCTGAGAAAGCATTTGACAAAATTCAACATCCCTTCATGTTAAAAGTATTAGAAATATCAGGATTTCTAGGCTCACATCTAAACATAGTAAAAGCAATATACAGCAGACCAATAGCCAACATCAAACTAAATGGAGAAAATCTTGAAACAATCCCACTAAAATCAGGGACTAGACAAGGCTCCCCACTCTCTCCCTGTCTATTCAATATAGTACTTGAAGTCCTAGCCAGAGCAAATAAACAACAAAAGGAGGTCAAAGGGATACACATTCGAAAAGAAGAAGTCAAAATATCACTATTTGCAGATGATATGATAGTATACTTAAGTGACCCAAAAAAATCCGCAAGAGAACTCCAACAACTGACAAACAACTTCAGCAAAGTGGCTGGATATAAAATTAACTCAAACAAATCAGTAGCCTTCCTATACTCAAAGAATAAACAGGCTGAGAAAGAAATTCAGGAACTGACACCCATCACAATAGTCACAAATAATATAAAATATCTTGGTGTGACTCTATCCAAGCAAGTGAAAGATCTGTATGACAAGAACTTTAGGTCTCTGAAGAAAGAAATCAAAGATCTCACAAGATGGAAAGATCTCCCATACTCATGGATTGGCAGGATTTTTTTTTTCATATTCTTTTTTTATATATATATATTTTATTTACATTTCAAATGTTTTCCCCTTTCCAGGTCTCCCTTTTGGAAACCCCTATCCCATCCCCCCCTCCCCCTGCCTCTATGAGGGTATTCCCCCACCCAGCCAACCACTCCTGTCTTCCCTCTTTGGCATTCCCATATACTGGGGCATCTAACACTCTCAGACCCAAGGGCCTCTCCTCCCACTGATGGTCAACACAGCCCTCCTCTGCCACATATGTGGCCAGTACCATGGGCCCCTCCATGTGCATCCTTTGGTTGGTGGTCCAGTCTCCAGGAGCACTGTGGAGTCAGGCCAGTTGACACTGTTGCTCCTTCCCCATGGGGCTGCAAACTCCCTCAGATCCTTCAGTCCCTTCTCCAGCTCCTCCAACTGGGACCCCATGCTCAGTCCAACAGTTGTGGTGAATTGAATCATGGGTGTTCCAAACTTTTAGGCTAATATCTGCTTATCAGTGAGTACATACCATGTTTGTTCTTTTGTGACTGAGTTACCTCACTCAAGATGATATTTTCAAGTTCCATCCATTTGGCAGGATTAATATAGTAAAAATGACCATCTTGCCAAAAGTGATCTACAGATCCTATGCAATCCCCATCAAAATTCCAACTCAATTCTTCATAGAGTTAGAAAGAGCAATTTGCAAATTCATTTGGAATAACCAAAACCCCAGGATAGTGAAAACCATTTTCAACAATAAAAGAACTTCTAGAGAAATCACCATCCCTGACCTCAGGCTGTACTACAGAGCAATAGTGATTAAAAAAAGAACCTGCATGATATTGTTAGTTGACCTTTTTCCCTTACTACTTTTAATATTCTTTCTTTGTTTAGTGCATTTGGAGTTTTGATTATTATGTGATGGGAGGAATTTCTTTTCTTGTCCAGTCTATTTGGAGTTCTGTAGGCTTCTTGTATGTTAATGTTCATCTCTTTCTTTAGGTTAAGGAAATCTTCTTCTATAATTTTGTTGGAGATATTTACTGGCCCTTTAATTGGGAATCTTCACTTCCTTTACCTATTATCCTTAGGTTTCCTCTTCTCATTATGTCCTACATTTCCTGGATGGTTTTGATTACGAGCTTTTTTTTTCTTGCATTTTCTTTGACTTGTGTCAATGTTTTCTATGGTATCTTCAGCACCTGAAGAATAACAAAAAAACACAGGATAGTGAAAACTATTCTCAACAATAATAGAACTTCTGGGGGGAATTACTATCCATGACAGAGCAATAGTGATTTAAAAAAAAAAAAAAAAACTGTAGGGCATTGGTACAGAGATAGGCAGGACGATCCATGGAATAGAATTGAAGACCCAGAAAAGAACCCACACACCTATGGTCACCTGATCTTTGACAAAGGAGCTAAAACCATCCAGTGGATAAAAGACAGCATTTTCAACAAATAGTGCTGGTTCAACTGGCGGTCAGCATGTAGAAGAATGCAAATTGATTCATTCGTATCTCCTTGTACAAAGCTCAAGTTCAAGTGGATCAAGGATCTCCACATAAAACCAGATATGATTAATCTAATAGAAGAGAAAGTTGGGAAGAACCTTGAACTCATTGGCACATGGGAAAATTTCCTGAACAGAACACCAATGGCGTATGCTGTCAGATCAACAATCAACAAATAGGACCTCATAAAATTACAAAGCTTCTGTACAGCAAAGGACACTGTCAATAGGACAAAAAGGCAACCAACAGATTGGGAAAAAATCTTTACCAATCCTTTATCCTTTAGAGGGCTAATATCCAATATATAAAAGAACTCAAGAAGTTAGACTCCATAGAACAAAATAACACTCTTTAAAAATGGGGTACAGATCTAAACAAAGAATTCTCAACTGAGGAATATCAAATGGCTGAGATACACATAAAGAAATTTTCCCTTAGTAATCAGGGAAATGCAGATCCAAACAACCCTGAAATTCCACCTCACACCAGTCAGAATGGCTAAGATCAAAAACTCAGGTGACAGCAGATGCTGGTGAGGATGTGGAGAAAGAGGAGCACTCCTCCATTTTTAGTGGGATTACAAGCTGGTACAACCACTCTGGAAATCAGTCTAGTGGTTCCTGAGAAAATTGGACATAGCACTACCTGAGTATACAGCTATATCACTCCTGGGCCTGTACCCAAAAGATACATATAACAAGCACACATGCTACACTATGTTCATAGCAGCCATATTTATAATAGCCAGAAGCTGTAAAAGAGCCCAGATGTCTCTCAACAGAGGAATGGATACAGAAAATGTGGTACATTTGCACAATGGAATACTACTCAGCTATTAAAAACAATGACTTCATGAAATTCGCAGATGGAACTAGAAAATGTCATCCTGAGTGTGGTAACCCAGTCACAAAAGAACACATGGTATGTACTCACTGATAAGTGGATATTAGCCCAAAAGCTTGGAATACCCATGATTCAATACACAGACCGTATGAAGCTCAAAAAGAACGAAAACCAAAATGTGGATGCTTCAGGCCTCTTCTTAGAACAGTGAAAACAAAGTACTCACAGAAGGGAATATGGGGATGGTGTCTGGAGCAGAGACTGAAGGAAAGGCCATCTAGAGACTGCCCCACCTGAAGATCCATCCCATATTCAGACACCAAACCTAGACTCTATTTTGGATGCCAAGAAGTACTTGTTTACAGGAAGGAGCCTGATAGAACTGTCTCCTGAGAGGCTCTGCCAGAGCCTAACAAATACAGAGGAGGATGCTTGCAGCCAACCATTGGACTGAGCACAGGGACCCCAATGGAGGAGTTAGGGATAGGACTGAAGGAACTGAAGGGGTTTGCAACCCCATAGGAAGAACAATAATATCAACCAACCAGACCCCCCCCCCGAGCTCCCAGGGACTAAACCACCAACCAAAGAGTACACATGGAGGGACCCATGGCTCCAGCTGGATATGTAGCAGAGGATGGCCTTATTTGGCATCAATGGGAAGAGAGACCATTGGTCCTGTGAAGGCTCAATGCCCCACTATAGGGGAATGCCAGGGTGGTGAAGTGGGAGTGGGGGGGGGGAGCACCCTCATAGAAGTAGGGGGATGGGGCATAGGATAAGGTGTGTTCTGAGGGGAAACTGGGATAGGGGATAACATTTGAAATGTAAATAAATCAAATATCCAATAAAAATTAGAAAAAATTTGTTTTTTGTTTCAATATGTATTATTTTCCCCAGGTTCTTAAATTCTGGAATGCTGGTCCTATGATGTCTGTGATTTATGCTTGAATCATACAATTTACACACTTTCACTTCAAAAGGGAATCTACACCTGGGATAGGGACTTAGATTTGAATATTCTGCCAAAGTCTATCTGCTGCAATTCCATTCTGGGAAATGAGTCAACAAGCTCATGTCATTGTGTTGTAGTGAACTAACTGATATTGTGAAAGCCATTTTTTGGACTGATAGTTTTCGATTTCAGAAAAAATCAAAACAAAAACAAAAACAACCTCAACATGCCCCAGATACAGGCTTGTAGCCCATTACCTGGGCATATTGGGACTATGCCTTTCTTCATGACAAGTATTGCCCCTACTTAAAAAAACAAGGAAATTAGCACAAATACTCCAAACAAAAACATATGATTTTATAATATTACTCTTTATGAGAATGTAGTATTAGAATTTTCAAGGCTATTTTAGACATCTTTTTTCTTCTCCCAGTGGGCCCTTGGTAGATAAGTATAGGTGTTGTTACTAGTCTGTACTTTACAATTCAGTAGAGTCCAACATTTGTTAAAACTTTGAGCTAGAGTTTGACCATCATTTTGCCATGAAATGTCTTCTGGCCTCTTCCCTGTTGGTTTAGGAAAGCAATGGTTACAAGTTATAACATAAAATTATTTACTTTTTTCTTAGAAAAAAAAGAAAAAGAATTTAAATTATTGTATAACAAAAACAAAATAACCACAGTTTGTTTTGACTGCAAAATTGTATGACACTGAAATTACAAATTGTACCAAAAACTTCAGTTATTTTGTCAAATGTATTTTCCTCTATATAATGATTTCAAAATATAGAAAAGATGGCTTTACATCTCTATGAGAGTATTTTATCATATAAATCAAAGGCATTTCCTGCATCTATTGAGTCAATCAACCATGCCACTTCTCTTCTTGATTCTGTTAATCTGATGTATTGCATTTACTGGTTTACATGTGTTCAACTTTCCCTGTAATTAAAAATACTTGGTGATGGTGAATAATCTGTTTTATGTGTAGTTAAATATGATTGTAAGGATGCTACTGAGTATTTTTGCAACTGCCTTCATCAGACTGGTCTGTGATTTTTTCATTTTTATTATTGATTTCTTATCTGGTCTTGGTACCAGAGGAATATTAACTTCATAAAATCAGTTTAGTGGTGTTTTTCTATTTTCTACAATAATTTTGAAGAACATTGACTGTTTTTCTTCTTTTATGGTCTGATAAAATACATCTGACTTTGAGTTTTTGGTTGAAAGAATTTTTACTACTTTCATTGCTTATTATATATATCTATTAAAGTTGTTTCATTAAAAAAATCTTTGAGAAGAGAAATGAAAGGCTCAGTATTTTCTGGGAAGTAATTATAACATTTAAATACAAATTACAGGAATTGTGGTTTACAGTCTATGTACAAGAACCTTCTGAAACTACACTGTAAACCCACGGGAACCTTGGATACTGCAATGTGTATACACAGGACAGCCATTTAGACATCATGTCAAAAAAAGAAGAAGAAAGAAAGAAAACTGATGTTTTTTTTAAATCACTATGCTGTTGACAAATAGCAAAGATGCAGTAATTTCTTTTCATATTTTATTCATTCAGACTGCTTTCAAGAAAAATGTGTTGTCACATGTCAAGCAATACTTTATAAAGTATAACCCACAGTGCTCTCTCTATCCTCAAATGTTTTAAAGAGACAATGAAGTAGGTTTTGAATATCTATCTGAAGGAGTAGGAGCCAACTGGTAATTAACTGAAGAAATTACCAAATACAGCCACGAGAGAATTTGGGTTTTCCTACCTACACTACTGAGCATATCTTAACTGAAGAAATTACCAAATACAGCCACGAGAGAATTTGGGTTTTCTTACCTACACTACAGAGCATATCTCCATTTTCTAACCCTGACCTGACACTTTTTAATTACAGTGATAAAATTTCACCTGCTGGCAGAACTGCCTTTGTATGGCACCAAATGCTTTGTTCTGCTCTCTGTCACCTGCAGGTGTCTCCATTATAAGGATGTCTGCAAACCCCTGTGCTGTAACTCAAGACCACCAGAAATATCTCCTGTTACTAACCTAGTCTCCAAGGGCCTCGCTCCTGGTGACCCTGCTCCTGTTCTAAGTTGCTAGGTGGCTTTTTTTCTTGGATTTCAGGCCCTTAAACCCAAAATCACTACTACTTAGGCAGCCACAGCATTCTCAGACATAACTGGGCCAGGTGTATCCAGGAAGTGTGACCTCTGCATTGTATACATGACATAATATTAGTCAGTGTCCCCTTGTCTCCCTAGTTGGTGGGTGTTGGGTTTCCTCAGAGTCTATCACTGACCAGGAGGTGTTGGTCTGAATTTCTACAAGTCCAAAATATTTCATGATTATCCAACCTTTTTATTTGGTAATGAAAATTATATGCTCCCAATTGCACTGCCAAAAAATTTCTTATTATTCTGGAATATCAGTGTTAAGTGTTCATGGAACTACATCTAAATATGTTTTTTGTTATTGTTTTTAGTTTAGTTTAGTTTTTTCTTTTCAGAACATACATACAGTGCAAAATACAAAGGCAGCTGCTAGTGTGCACAGCCTCAAGAGTGTCCATTCTTCAACATAAATGAGGCATCTAAAAAGTACTTTGACACATTAGTGGACAAGTGCAAAAATAAAACTACATGCATGCAACAGTAGTAGCGGTTTAAGCTTCTCTACAGTTTTAAGTTATCTACTATTTTTGTTAGCTTGGGTTTTCAAGACAGGGTCTTGCTGTGTTGCTCTGGCTGACTGGAAACTTGCTGTGTAAAGCAAGCTGGCTTCCAACTCAGAGAGATTGCTTGCCTCTGCCTTCTAAGCACTTGGATTAAAGGCATGTGCCACTCCTGCCCAGGTTCCCTTCTGTTTTAAACTGGGTAACATAAATAGATTTTCCTTGCTTTACTCTTAGAATGATCAGAGGCCAGTGACTTTAAGACCTGTTCTTAACAAGCTGAGGAACTGGGACAGGAAGCATGTTGTTAACAACTGTTTCCAGGAAAATATGATTAGGGCACTCTTTGCTTCCTCTCTTTGAAATCCATCTCCATTGTGTTGCCTGAGTTTAACCCAGTCAGCAGAAATCCACAAAATATTCATTGTAACTTTCTTTAAGCATAGAAAGAGTTCAAGATGGGAACCAGAGGCATGATTAGGAGTGAAGAGAAAGATAAGAAAAGCTATTCAAAGTGAAAAATTCCAGGAAGCAACAGTCCTATGTCTTGTGGAAAATGGCAACACTTGTTTGATATGTGATGAGTTTTTTATTTGTTTGGTTGGTTGGTTTTTTGGTTTTTTTTTTGTTGTTGTTGTTGTTGTTTGTTTTTTTTTGCATTTTTTTTTAATTTATTTTATTTATTTTTAATTTTTTTTATTTTTCATACTTTATTTACATTTCCAATGTTTCCCCTTTTCTGGGTCTCCTATTTGGAAACCCCCATCCCCTCCCCAACCCGCCTCTATGAGGGAATTCCACCTCCCACCCACCCGCCCACCATCCCCATATTGCCCCCTTGACATTCCCCTTTACTGGGGCCTCTAACATCCTCAGGCCCAAGGGCCTCTCCTCTCTCCCTGATGGCCATTGAGGTCATCCTCTGCCACATATGTGGTCCAAACCATGAGTCCATAGATGTCTATTCTTTGGTTGGTGGCCCAAACTCCAGAACGACCGTGGCAGGGGGGTGTAAGGCCCATTGACGCTCTTGCCCCCTCCATGGGATTGCAAATTTCCACAGCTCCTTCAGACCTTCCTCCAACTCCTCCATCTGGGACCTCACTCTCAATCCCGTGGATACTGTTAAGTGAAACTTGGGCATTCTGAACTTTTGGGCTAATATCCGCTTATCAGTGAGTATATACCATGTTCATTCTTTTGTGACTGAGTTACCTCGCTCAGGATAATATTTTCAAGTTCCATCCATTTGCCTGCAAATTTCATTAAGTCATTGTTTTTAATAGCTGAGTAGTACTCCATTGTGTAGATGTACCACATTTTCTGTATCCATTGCTCTGATGAGGAACATCTGGGTTGTTTCCAGCTTCTGGCTATTATAACTATGGCTGCTATGAACATAGCGGAGCATGTGTCTTTATTACATGTTGGAGCATCTTCTGGGTATATGCCCAGGAGAGGTATAGTTGGGTCCTCAGGTAGTATTATGTCC
>CM052714.1:67551791-67592601 GCA_028551405.1 Uromys caudimaculatus
GGTTGTGGAGTACTATTGATTTCTGTTCTTTATGTTCTTACCCTTGCCTTTTGCCATCTTGTTGACTCTGATATTAGCTGATCTTACTCTGTCCGGTTGTGGCTTGCCCCTCCTGCAGATCTCTGTGTCAGTACTCCTTCAAGACCAGCTCTCTCTGAGAGGTGTTTGGGTTTGGGGAGCTGTCCCTCAGGGTCTGCTCTGGGGTGCAGAATGGAATCAGAAGGATCTTGTCCCCAGCTGTCCTTTGGTTCCTATGCCCCAAAGGTTCTGTAAAGGTCTCTCTTGATCCAGAAATGGTGGTTTTGCCTGTGCTCAAAGGTGTGTCAGCACTTCTTGGATTCCCTGTTCATGCGGAGCCTTGTGGCCCAGGCTGAGGTCCCCAGGCACCAGTGTAAATTGGAAAGTTCACAGTTTTTCTGTCCCTGGGTTCTCAGGCCCCGGATCCCGGCAGATCCGGGTGGGTCTGGACAAGAGGTGCTGCTCCCCTCAACCCCACTCACGTCCTTTCCAGGCTCCTGGGAGGGCACCCCTCTCTGGTGCTTGTTGGCTACCGACTCCTGGCGGCGCAGGCAGAGGTTTCCGCCCGCGAGTGAAATCCGGAAGTTTCGGAGTTTTTCTGTCCCCAGGTTCTTAGGCCCCGGATCCCGGCAGATCCAGGCGGGTCTGGGCGAGAGGTGCTGCTCCCCTCAACCCCACTCACGGCCCTACCAAGTTCCTGGGAGGTTACCTTTCTATGGCACTCGTTGGCTACCGACTCCTGGCATCCCAGGCAGAGGTTTCCGCCTGCGAGTGAAATCTGGAAGTTTTGGAGTTTTTCTGTCTCCCGGTTCTCAGGCCCCGGATCCCGGCAGATCTGGGCGGGTCTGGGTGAGAGGTGCTGCTCCCCTCAACCCCACTCACGGCCTTTCCAGGCTCCTGGGAGGGCACCCCTCTCTGGTGCTCGTTGCCTACCGACTCCTGGCGGCGCAGGCAGAGAGCCTGCTCATGTTTGTTAACCAATAGATTTAAAGGTCAATATTTTTAGCCAGTAAATTTTAACTGTAACCTGCTGATGTAACCTGTGCTCCTAAAAAGTGTAAAAAGTGCTTGTAATAACCATTCGGGGTTGTCTTCTAGTCACTTGCCTTGAGGGACAAATTAAAGGTCAATCCCAATATGCTGGAAAATAAACCTCTTTCTTTTGCATCAATCTTTGTCTCAGTGTCTCATTCAGGGGCATCTCAAAGTAAGTACCACTGACCTAGGGTCGGGGGTGGGGAGTGTCTTACATTTGGGGGCTCATCTGGGATTGAGGAGATCACCAAGGAATCACCAACTAGACTGATCCAAGGGAAAAAGACCTAGCTAGGCAAAAGGTGCCTACTTGTAAGTATTTGTTTCTTTGTCTTTTGCTTTTACTTTTGGCTTTCGAGCACAGTGTCGGCTAGAAAGCCTCTGGTCTGGTGTGGCCAATTGTGGTGATCAGATGTGCCTTAACACTGTGACTGTGGGGAATCTGGATGACACTTCAGGCCTCAAAGGGAGTGAGGAGGACTCTGTTCCTTTTGGAAATGGCAAGACACAGTATCGGCAGGAGCCGACTGAGTTTTTCTATAACCTGGTTTCTGCGCCCGTGGCAGGGGTGAACTGTCTGTGTGTTGATTGTCTTTCTCTGTGTTCTTGGACTTAGACTGACATTATTTTTGGACATGAGACAGACTGAATCTATCCTGTTAAACATCCTAGTTAACCACTGGAGGGAAGCTAGGGAAAGAGGAGAAAACGTGCCAGTAGTAGTAAAGAAGGGCAAGTTAGTAACTTTTTGCTACTCTGAATGGCCCCCCCTTCTAAGTAGGGTGGCCACCCATAAGGACCTTCAACTTGTAGGTGATCAAAGCAGTAGAGGAAAGACTCTTTAGGCCAGGATCCCCTGGGCACTCAGACCAAGTGCCCTATATAGTTACTGGGAAGGATCTAGTTGAGTACCCTCCCCCTTGGATAAAAGCCTTTTTGTCTCTGAGACTCTCACAGGTCCTAGCCATGAAGGAGAAGCACCCTGTAGAGACCAACACATCTGTAAAAATGAATATCCTCCAGGACTGTCTGCCTTAAATGCTCAAGGGATGCCAGAGATGCCTCACTGCTTCTGGACTGGTGACTAGGTCTATGTGAGAAGGCATTAGGTACAGTCGCTGGAACCCAAGTGGAAGGGATCCTTCATGTGCTGCTAGCCACTCCCACAGCCCTCAAGGTGGACCCGTATTGCAGTCTGGATATACGCTTCCCATGTGAAACCTGCAGACACTCCACTCCCCAGTGACTCCTGCTGGATGGTACAGAAGATAGACAATCTGTTCAAGCTCAAGATCACTTGACCTTGATCATGACTGCCTGGTATTACCTTTGGATTCTGGTTCCTTACACCATCCTATGCAGCCCTCCTGTGCCTGTCTGCCAAACCTGGACTGTGGTCTCTACTGAGTTCGAAGATGAGGTCACCTCTCTGATGGCCTCCAAACCCCTTAACACATGTTGGCCCAACCTCACTTTTGACCTGTGTCAACTGGCAGCAGGACTTGACTCGTGGGACATTCCCATGCATGAAGGAAATGGACTACCCAAATGTGGGGGTGAGACTTCCTGTAATAGTTGAAAGGGCAGGGCCACAGGTTAGGAGGTTGAAAAATTGGGTGTGGCACCCTATTTGAAGATGTCATCTGCTCGAGACTCCCATCTACACTTGCCCTCGAGACTGAAGAAGTCTAGAAGAAGCTTACCATGTGGAGGTGCAGAACAATACTATTATGCAGCATGGGGATGTGAAAACACAGGAGACACCTATTGGAACCATTTATCATCATGGGACCTAATCACAGTAAAGAGAAATTATTCAGCTTCAGGGCCATATTATGGCCTCACGGGAGGGAAACGTTCCAACCACTTTTCCTTTTCAGACCAAGGGTCGGAGTCTTACACCATCTGCCAAATTTATAAGTCTGCTTCTTCCCCTAATCCCCATTGCTTTGAACAAGATGACAAGTCTGGATTAAGAGACATAACCAAAGACTCTGGACCTTGCTGGAAAGGGTCTCACACCATGATCCTGACCACTCATAAGGCTGTTAAGGTGGATGGGATCAGGACATGGATACATCACTCCCATGTTAAGATTTCCAGGAGAGAAGATCCAGCATTTGAGGTCCCAGAAGAGGAGACTTCCAGAAATGATGGAAAGTCACCCTGTCAATCAGCTGAAACTGTGACTCCAGTGCTCTAGACTCTGCTTGCTTGCTGCTTATGCTTTGCTGCACCAGCCATTAGCCCCCTTACTATCTGTGTACTGCCAGGGGGCAATGCAACAACCTTGTCATCAAGTTCACAGTTGTAGGTTCTTAACTCCTCTCTCCCTGACTTAACATAGAATTGTTGGTTACCGGAACTCTGCATTGGAAATAAGGTACTCCCAGACTATTCATACCTCTGCAACCACACTGTAATGCCTACTGTTGTGGGATACATGTTACCCCTAGAGAATGCTTGATAGGTTTGTACCTCAGGGCTTACTCCATACATTAATGGCCTGGTTGTAAATACAACTGAGGTCTTTGGTGTTCTAGTACAGTTTATACCAAGAGTGACTTATTTCTCTGGGGAGGATGCCTCCAACCTCCAAACAATTGGGTTAAAATGGTGGCCATTTCTGCTGTGTTACTAGGTTCTCTCCTTGGCATAGGGCTAGTTGGAGCTGCTACTGTAGGGGCCTCATCCCTAATACTCCAAGATAAAAATGGCAAAACCTTATGGATAATGATAGATGCAGATATACAGGAGATGGAAAAGTCCAACATGGCCCTGTAGAATTCCCTATCCTCCCTGGGAGAAGTAATCTCAAAGAACAGAAGAGGCCTAGACTTGCTGTTCCTCCAGCAGGGAAGACTTTTATGAAGACTTAGATGAGGAATGTTGTCAGGAATGATCAAAGAATCCATGGCCTTAGTCAGAAAGAGATTACAAGACAGATCCTACTGATGTTAGTTTGGCTTGTGGTCCCTGCATAAACAATGTTTTAGTTAGGTTTGTTAAGGAACATATTTATTAAACATCTCAAGGAGTCAAGATGGCCCAAAACTGAAGGGGGAAATGAGAAAGCTAGGCTGACTCCATGACAGGCTTCAAATTGGCAGTTTAGGTGACTAGGCCTAAAACCTGGGCAAATCCAGGAGAGCCCAGGCAAGTCAGTTACTAGGGAAAAAAAATAAGATCGCTCAGCAGCAGTTTTCACCACATCTCAGTAATGCTTCTGGAATACCTAGAGATAGAGTAAGACAAAGCCCACCTATCCGAGAATTCCCCTAATTGGGCCTGCAAGCTCACTTGTTTGTCTCTCTATCTTGATAATAGGATACCCCAACATGCTGGACTCCTGCAGAATAAAACACTCTTGAGTTTACATACTATTTGAGTCTGGGGTATTTTTCTTCAGCAAATCATGGATGCTTATAATGGTTGCATTAACACCCACAGTCCTATTGATGGTATACTTTCTAATAAATCTACTGAATGAGTCATATTTAGAACCATTGGCAAGACCTTCACCTTTAGATGCTGACTGAAGAAATGCTGAATATGTCACACTCTTCCTGAAGAACAGGAGTGAAATCTGTGTGATATCAAAGTGTGCATCTGTGAATCCAGGGGGGAAAACAGGCACTTCTCAGTCAACAGCAATACAGGGATACCCGTCTCAAATCTTTGTTTACTAAATGCAGATCTGCTCAGAAGATTTCTAACTTCTAGCTACACTTGTCTGTAGCTTGTGGACTACTTACTTCAGCCTTCATGCCCCATGCTGTTAGCAGTTCTGATGGAGATTTTCACTTTTCAAGCATTAAATTGTGTTAATCTGTGAAATAATAGAATGTGCTAAGTGGCACACAGCATGATGTTTTCACATAATTCATTTAAATGCTTCATGTCTTTGACAAATATTAATGGAACACTTATGTTTCCCATTACAGTTTTCTCCAGTTTTTATAAACTTGGGACTGTAGCTTCCTTGGAAGGGTCTTCAGGACCCATTTTTTCAGGAGCAGTTGGCACTGAAGAAAACACTATAACAAAAGTACCAGGTGCTTCTGAAAAAAAGAATAAGTTACCAGGCATAGTGGCACATGACTTTAATCTCAGTACTTAGTAGGCAGAGGCAAGCTGTGTGGACCAGTCTTATCTAGTCTACAGTTAGGTCCAGCTCGGCTGGGGTTATGCAGTGAGACTCCATCTAAACTAAATAAACAGTAGGTAGAGAGGCCTCAGCGCTTGTCAACTGTGTAATCTCTAGTGTGGACATTGTAGTAAAAGTGCACAAGAGTGCCTTTCTCAAACCCCAAGGTCACTGATTGCTTGTTGCTGCAATGATTGATCATCATAGCCAACTTCCCTATATTTGGAGTCACATAAAAGACTGAGAGGCACCTCTGGGTATATCTATGCATGTGTTTTCAGAAGATTAGCTGAGTGGGAAGACCCACCTTGCACATATCTGTCTTGATGCCATGATCTGGGAGACCAAAGGAATAACAGGAGGGAAAGAGACAGCTATCCCAATACTAGCCTTTTCTATTCTCTGTCTCCAGGCCCACCATGATGTGAATGCAGTGTCCCCATCATACTCTCTCCATT
Organism: Uromys caudimaculatus; assembly: GCA_028551405.1. Classification (NCBI taxonomy): domain Eukaryota; kingdom Metazoa; phylum Chordata; class Mammalia; order Rodentia; family Muridae; genus Uromys; species Uromys caudimaculatus. The sequence continues at coordinate 67,557,450 of CM052714.1, forward strand.
GTGAAGGACCAAATCCTCCAAAACTGTGTTTCCTTTCTGAACTTATTATGACAGGGTCTTATTTATGACAGGTGTTTTGGTCAAAAGAACCACATAAGATAACTAAGAACCTGACAAAACAAAATAGCTATGTGTTATTTGGTAACAAACATCCCAAACCATTGGGAAGCTCTCACCACAGGAGGATTAGCATAAGCAAATCTCTCACCTGTGGGTCCTGGAGACATGGATTCAGTTTTTTATCAATGGAGATTTCTCTGTATAATAGAAAGATGCAATTGCATCTTTTCAAATCTGAAATTTAATTTTGTTAGTAACTGAATAGAGCAGTGTTTGAAAATAGTTGACGTTTTTCTGATGTTAACATTTACTTGATTTGATTTACTTGCTTTTTGAAAGACATTGTTTATTTCCTTGGGTTTTAGGGTTTTCTATTTTTGTGTTTTGGTTTGTTAAAAGCTTATTTAATTGCTAATAAGTTCTGGTAAAAACAAGTGAAAGAGCCATTTAAACTTTTTAAAGTGCTCAGTTACATCAGTTTTTGAACCAGTCAGTTTCAACATTAAAGCTAAATATTTCTTATTTTAAAAATATGCTCTATGGACTTAAGACTCTATCACTATCTATATGCTTAATAAAAACATATTCAAAGACATTTAGACTCTTAATTATGTTCCAGCAACTGGTACTCTTGGGTGATTTAGCCTTCTAAAATGTAAGTCATAAAACTATTCCAGTTGCAAAACTGAGTGAAATACGATACTCTAAAAACAGGACTTGAAAGACTTTTAGCAACTCCATTGTTTTAGTACTTACTGCCATGGTTTTTACTCTTTCAATGTTATATTTCCAAAATGGTCATTGAGAATTTCCTTAAACACAATGAAGAATAAATGTTGTCTGTGGCAAGTCAATGTCATAAGATCTGAGTATTAGTCACCTTCTCTCCAGACATAAGATCTGGTGAGGCTGGCAGTGGCCTGTCCAATCACACCCCTCAGCAGTGTGTCGGAGTTTGCCTTTATTCAACAACATTTAATGCCCCACATGTAACTTTAATTTTTCAAACTTTATTTTCAATGATGGTTCTTAAACGCTTTAACATCCTTTTAGCCCACCATCCACGAGAGATCGTGGAAAAGAAAGGATATGGGGGAAGTGAACCTTTTTAGAAAGCATTCTTTGGAGAAACTCCCATCTGCACTGTCTGGAAATTGGCAGTTAAATTCACTGGAGTCTGCAACAGCTTGATCCACTTGCACACACTTCACAGACGTGTCAGCAGTCCAGTTCAGCAGAATCAGGATAGCAAACACGAAACAGCAGCAATGGCACTACCTAGCAGAGACAGCCAGGCCTCAGCCTCTGCACAAGGCAGCAGGATGGGCATGGAAGGATGCCAGTAGACATTCTCTGCTGTACCTCTCTCAGCAAAGCAAAGATCAGCAAAGACTAGACCAACAAGCATTACACAGCTAACTGTACCAGCAAGACTAGCTCTGCTTCTATCACTGTCTATTGAGTCCTTTTTAATACTCCTTTCAAACATTACATGTCCTCCATGGGTCTTGCTTCAGCATATGTCTTGCCTCAGCATGTGAGTCTTTTTCAGCTGACATCACTCTGTCAATCGGTCTGAGTCTGCAGAAGTGGCAAGAAACTATAGCACACCACCAGAAATTTTTTGGTGTGTTTCTCTCTAAGGAGTCTCAACATATGGAGCTCAACTATGCAGTGTAAGGGGTACCAATACATGTGTGTCATTAGCAAAGAATCTTTCATCACATGTCCTTTCACATGCTTGCTTTAGTGGAATGTCCTTTCACCTGTGTCTGCTTCAGCCAAACATTCTTCATGAGTCTGACTTAGCTTTTCACCTGTTTCCACTTCAGGAAAACACTTCTTCACATGTTTACCCCAGCAAAACATCATCCAACACAACTTTCAAAAGAACCCTCTAGTTTTCATTTTACCCACATGCTATAAAGCCAAAGCTTTTATGGAGCCTAAGGTTCCACTACGATAATTGTCTTTTCTGTGAACAATTTCCTTGTGATTATGTTGGAGTAGAAAAGATTCCTGGTCAAGAGAATAGAATCCCTGGCTTTAGTGGAGATATCACATTGCAGTTGGGCTGGGTCAATTGGTTAAATGACTACCCCTAGGAATGTGCGCTCCCCTTCAGCCATGTTAAAGACATAATTGGAATAAAGAGTCCTTTAATGAGACATTGAACTTCTCTTTTTCAGGACATAGCCCCTGCACATACATGCGTGTGCACACGCGTGCACACGCGCGCGCGCACACACACACACACACACACACACACACACACACACACCTCACACCCAGTACCATAGTTTCTAGGCCACATGTAGTCTTAACTCAGCTGGCTTTTCCGAATTATTCAGCAGAGTGAAACCTCCCCCTTTTCCTTTCTAACTCTTTAAAAAGCATGTTTTCTAAATAGTTTGGGCTTTCTCCCAGCATTTTGGACTTTCTTATTCTTTCTCTAAAACTTGCCTCCAGGCCATGTGGCTTCTTGTTCACCATGTGTCTGACTTCCAGTTTAGATGGCATGCCCTCTTCCTTTCTCTCCTCCTTTCTCTACCCTGGGCATCTGCTGTGTTTTATAGCTTGTGACCTGGGGTCGTTCTTTTAAATTCTAACAAATTTATTCTTGCATTTCCATTCTTAAATATTTTATTAATAAGGTTAAGAACCCCAAAGGGAACCCAATATTCCCTGTATCAATTATATTAACTTGCTATGCTACCACAACTAAAACATTTTTGCTTCAGTGTTTGTTGGTAGTTCAGAGCTCTAACCCTGTATCTCTTATAGACTTTCTTCTTTTTAACCATACAACCTTAGAGGAACACAGACAATTGCTATTAGTGATCACTTGCCATTTAATAGTAAAATAGATATCTGATGACTGTCTCATGGTGAGAATGGGTAAAATTTAGAAGTTGGAATGGCCTATAAATGTAGTCAGACAAACTGATAAACCTTCTTATCTAGAGAAAAGACAGCACTGAACAAGAGTTAGTTATTATGGAAAATATGGAAATATGAAAGTATTTCTTCATCCCAGTTTTAGAGTTTTGCAAGGGTGGGGTAAATGAAAATAAATTATTGCTTTTCCCTAAACCAACTAGGATGAACCTTACATGCCTTGGCTATACATCAGCACAGATATAGAAAGAAACTAAGAATAATGAATGTATAGTGTGTGAGACCACACTGGAGTAAAAGAAGCTGTTTTCTTTGTCAAATTGAAACTGCTCCTTGTCAAGTGAGATGGGAAGGACCAGAGTGTCTAGATCTAGATGAACCTTGTTTATCTAGAACTTTGCTTTGCAAGTGAGATCCTCTGGTTTTAACTTTTCATGAAGCCATGGCTAGAGATGCTCTTCATGTGATGAGCCTTAAGTATTTTGAAAAAAAATTTAGATGTATTTTTATTTTCATTTAGATTTAATCAGTAAAATGAAATCAGTATATACTCAAATTAAGGTTGGCATGTTTTAAAACGTACTCTTTTATCTGCTTCTTTTTTTGAAACATATTGTTTTGAAAATCTCCTGACTTCTTGTGTTGAGACATATTGGGCATTTAAGAACTGGGTATGTAAAAAAATCCAGAGGACTTATATGAAAATATACTTGCATACATTTTTTCAAATAATCTCATACATCTTATTTCCCCTTTTTAATTCATAATTTTATCTTAAATATGACCCTTCCTTTGTTCCTACTCATCATTAAGAGCTCCTTAACTGCTAGCCAAAATAAAACATGAATTTTACAGAAACTTTAAAGAAGCTAAAACAGAAAAAAGACATTACAGTCTAAAGCACACCTTGCTGTAACAAACAGGAAGCTAGTGAGAAGTATTTCACTATGAAGCATTTGATAAAGTCCAGAGAACTGAGTGGCTTCTTGTGTCCACACCAGCAGCAGTCTTTGTTTTGTGTTCTCTAAAAAGAAGGATTTAGATGGGACCATGGGACATTATGCAGTCAGAATTTAATGAAAACAAGCAAGAAAGCAAGAACCACTCTTTAAATAAAAAATATTTACTTTATTTTATGTGTATGAGAGTTTTGCCTGCAAGTATATCTGTGCACCACATGTGTGCCTGGATCACAAGGAAGCCAGAAGAGGATGTTGGATGCCCTGGAACTGGAGTTATAGGTAGTTATAATTTGCCCTGTAGGTATCAGGAATTGAACCTTCTCTATAGCATAAGAACACTTTGTAGAAGCGGACCAAAGCCCCACCTCAGGGTGGACACTTCTTGGAAAGGATCATGTGTTTCTTGGGAGCCCATTTTACATAGAATCCAACCTAATTAGATATGTAAGATGCAAGAGTATACACATACACTTACAATAATACTCTGCAATGTTCCCCTAGGAAAAAATTCATGAAGTTATTTAATCTGAGTTAGTTTCTGTGAACCACTGTCATCACTGTCTCTTATGTCTTTTTGTGGGACCTTGGGCTGGCCCATCTGAAATCAACCACTGCCATTATCTTTATGTTTAAAAAATGTACTAACTGCTCCCTGCCCCTAGAGGCAATGCATGTGTGTCTGCTGAGTCACATGTGCTGTGCATCAGTAGGTGGCAGAGAGAAGAGAGATTATGTCTATGCTCAGTGTTCTGACCTGTGAACATTTGAGTGATTAGTTGCCTAATCTCTCCCCCCCCTCCCCAAATGTGAGCCTAAGATGATCATTGTTCACCACTGCACAGGCCTTCGGGAACAGAGAAAACCCAAGTGCCATAATGCACCAACAGGTCATAGTACCCCTGAGACCACTCCTGGGACAATTCCAGGCTCCACTAAGAGGAGCAAGTAAATGGTAGAGAAATGAAAGAGAAAAAGAAACAAAAGTATGTGGGCACCACAGAGAGAGACAGAACTGGAGACTCCAGGTGAGGAACAAACTTATGTGAGTAGCTGGTGATACCACCTGCGACCATAATGTCTCCTGGTCTATGCTGCCACCAGGGGCCACATCTCAGTCCGTAGCCATGCAGTAGCAGGAGTCTGTTACCACCAAAGGCCAGTCAGATATCCCAGGTCTGATCTGCTGCTTGGGGACACATTGATGTCTGAGGGTTGTATGGAATTGGCTCTACCCCTCACCTGGGCATTAGGGGAAAGCTAGCTGTGGGGGCTTGAGAGCAGCAGAGCTGACTCCGCCCCTAGTGGGCTGCACTGGTAGGGAGAGCAGACCTGAACTTTGAAAGAGTGCTGGTGACCTGCCCCCAAAGAAATGGGAAGAGGGAGCTGGCCATTCCGCTTTTCCCCATGGGGTGGAATACTCCCCTCCCATCTTGCCCCTCACCACCTGAGGCAGGTGGAAGACCTGCCCCTGGGATCATGACAGTAGAAGAGCTGCCCCTGTCTCTCATCAGCTGAAACACTTTGAAGAGTGGGTCCTGCTCCTCATATGGGCAGAGCAGTAGAGCTGATCCTGGTGGCAGGGGTACAGTCAAGCTGGTTGTGACACTTGTCTGCTGTGCAGTGACATGGGCAAGGGTGAGATGCACCCCTCTTTCATCCCTTGCCACCTGAGGCATGCAGGAGAGCTGGCCCCAAGGTCATCATAGCAAGAGAGCTGGCCTAGCAAGTGTACCTACTGTAGCACTTAGAGAACAGGCCCTGCACCTTGCCTGACAATACAGTAGAGCTGATTCTGGATGCAGGTTAGCCATCCCAAGGGCATGAGAGCAGTAGAGCTGGTAGGCTGACCAGATCAAACACCTCTCAAGCCCATATCTAGGGATTTGAATTGGCACCCCCAACAACTTTCCCATCTATGAATTGCCAGAATGCATGAAGGGTCAGTCCTTCAGATTCTAAATGACAAGGGGCAACAACAGGATATCTAAAAGGAGTTCCAGAGGGTTCCAGTATCAATAGAATAGCAGAAGTTGAAGGCCTTGTACCAGGCCATGGAGTCATTGAAACGAACATTTGCAAGAAAGGAAGTGTGTACACTGTGGAACACACTATGACACACTACAGCTTTCACAGTGACATTTTTCTCTGTTGGGTTGGTTGTAAGGGTGGAGAATGACCAGAAGGGTGGGGAAGATGAGTGGGATTGAGGTGCATGATGTGAAATTCACACACACACACACACACACACACACACACACTATAACATTTTTTCATTACTGATTAATTGACATGTGTGTGTGTGTGTGTGTGTGTGTGTGTGTGTGCGCGCGCGCATCCGTGCCTGCATGTGACAGCGTACATGTGGAAATCAGAGTAAACTTTAGGTATTAATTGTTTTCAACTACATGAGACTAGGGTACTGAACTCGAGTTGTCAGGTTGTCAGGCTTGGTAGCAAGTAGCTTAACCAACTGAGCTATCTTACGGGCCCTAGGATCTTTATATCTTGACCAACAGTTGTTTCATAGTCTTTAGTTGATTCATTATTGTTCTTTATACCCTTTCCTTGAGGACCTGATGCCCTCTTTCTCGTAGAGCTAAATAGACTTCTCTCTAACAATAACTGTTTTAGGTACTTTACCACCATGAACAATGAAACTATATTCTTTATTTGTATGTGGTATGGATGTGTGTAAATGTATGGATTTGAGTGTCTCCCCTCTTCCTCATATGTGTGTGTGTGTGTGTGTGAGAGAGAGAAAGAGGGAGAGAGAGAGAGAGAGAGGGAGAGAGAGAGAGAGAGAGAGAGAGAGAACACATGTAATCAAGTGTCTTCCTCTACTGTGTCCACCTTATTCCCTTGAGACAGTGTCTTTTTTGTTTTTATTTTAACTTTTTCATTTAATTTTTTTGTTTTTGTTTTTGTTTTTTTGAGACAGGGTTTCTCTGTATAGCCTGGCTGTCCTGGAACTCACTCTGTAGACCAGGCTGGCCTCGAACTCAGAAATCCACCTGCCTCTGCCTCCCGAGTGCTGGAATTAAAGTCATGCACCACCACTGCCCTGCTTATTTAATTTTTTATAATAAAATTTAATTGTTAGAAAATTTTAGAGAAATGTTCCATAAAACAGTATAATTCAGTACAGTACTTCTAATGAACAGTTTACCAACAAGTACCAAAGTATAAATTGTGCATAAAATTTTATCTAGTAAACTTATTTCTAGGAATTTAAGTTGACAAAATATGTGTGTACTGTGGGATATCTATCACAGAATTATATACAATGGTGAATTATGAGAAACAAGTCAAAATTAAATACAGAATTAATAAATTGTGAAATTACTTATAGACATTTCTACAATAATAAAGATGCTATTTTTAGGCTAAAACTTTAGAAGCCAATATTATCAACATCTTGTATTTTCACATTATATATATATATATATATATATATATATATATATATATATATATATATATGATTAAAATAAATTAAATCACTTTTTAAAAATGTAATGCAATTGAAAATTATTTCTAACAGATCAACTCTTATAGTTTTATAGGCCATTCATTTTTTTCTCCCTTGAAATGACAAAGCAAAGTTGACTTCAGTCAAAATAGCACATCTAACCTAATCTCATAAATCACTTGTTTAATGTTACTTGTTTTCAGTAGACTTTGAAACCTTACTACTGTCACATTCAACAAGAAATAAGTTGACAACTCCTGACTAAATTCAGAGAAAATAAATATTAGTCTTCTAAAATATAAAGGACTCACCTCCCTAATGTGAACATAAAATTCAAATACCACCAATTTTCTGCCTTGAAGACATGTTAGCTTCACTCTGAATAAAAGCACACTGAGACTCATCAGATACCTATAACAGATGCTGAAGTTACCCCTTAAATATTTCGAGTTCTGTAGTGACTATTTCTGTAAAGAATGAAGTGTGGGACTTTATTTTTTTTTTTAAGACATTTAAGTTTTTTAATTGTTAAGCCACAGATGTAGAAAGTAAAAGAATTCAAAGTGTTAGCAACAAATAAAGTTGTACCAGTGAACTTTGGTAAAATTTTATAAAATTATAATCATTCCAATTTTAATCACCACTTAAAAGTCCTTTACAAAACAATCCACTGAGTCCTGTCTATCCTTCTGAATGTGTCACTTACCTGAATTGTGCCATATTTCTGTATTTTAAACATATTATTATACTGTCTGTGATTTTTAGAGCATAGGTGTTCAGAATTGAGAGTTCATCTTGGTAGATTTTTCCTTTGACCAGTATTAAGTATCCTTCCTTATCTTTTTTGATAACTTTTGGTTGAAAGTTGCTTTTATTCAATATTAGAATGGCTACTCCAGCTTTTTTCTTGGAACCATCTGCTTGGAAAATTGTTTTCCAACCTTTTACTCTGAGGTAGTGTCTGTCTTTGTTACTGAGGTACATTTCCTGTATGCAGCAAACTGCTGGGTACTGTTTATGTATTTGGTCTGTTAGTCCATGTCTTTATATTGGGGAATTGAGACCATTGATGTTAAAGATATTAAGGAAAAGTGATTGTTACTTTCTGTTATTTTTGTTGTTAGAGGTTTGTGTGGCTATCTTCTTTTGGGTTTGTTGAAAGATTACTTTCTTGCTTTTTTCTAAGGTGTAGTTTCCCTCCTTGTGTTGACGTTTTCCATCTATTATTCTTTGTAAGGCTAGATTTGTGGAAAGCTATTGTGTAACTTTGGTTTTTCATGGAATATCTTGGTTTCTCCATCTATGGTAATTGAGAGTTTAGCTGGGTATAGTAGCTTGGGCTGGTATTTGTGTTCTCTTAGGATCTGTATGACATCGTCCCAGGATCTTCTAGCTTTCATAGTCTCTGGTGAGAAGTTTGGTGTAATTATGATAAATCTGCCTTTATATGTTACTTAAACTTTTTCCCTTACTGCTTTTAATATTGTTTCTTTGTTTAGTGTGCATTTGGTGTTTTGATTATTATGTGATGGGAGGAATTTCTTTTTTGGTCCAGTCTATTTGTAGGCTTCTTGTATGTTCATGGCCATCTCTTTCTTTAGGTTGGGGAAGTTTTCTTCTATAATTTTGTTGAAGATATTTACTGGCCCTTTAAGTTGGGAATCTTCATTCTCTTCTATACCTATTAACCTTAGGTTTGATCTTCTCATTGTGTCCTGGATTTCATGGATATTTTGGGTTAGGAGCTTTTTGCTTTTTGCATTTTCTTTGACCATTGTGTCAATGTTTTCTATGGTATCTTCTACTCCTGAGATTCTCTCTTCTGTCTCTTGTATTCTGTTGGTGATGCTTGCAAATATGTCTCGTCATCTCTTTCCTAGATTTTCTAACTCCAGGGTTGTCTCCCTTTGTGATTTCTTTATTGTTTCTATTTCCATTTTTAGAATCTGGATGGTTTTGTTCATTTCTTTTGCCTGTTTGATTGTGTTTTCCTGTAATTCTTTAAGGGCTTTTTGTGTTTTCTCTTTAAGGGCTTCTACCTGTTTACCTGTGTTCTCCTGTATTTCTTTTTCTTTTTCCTTTTTTTTTTTTTTTTGATATGACATTCTTTATTTTTGAAATTATAATATGATTATAGTATTTTCCCCTTTTCTCTCTCTCCAGTCTCTCCTATATATCCCTTTTTTCATCAACTGTAATGGCAGAAGATAAGATGGAAAGATTCTAAGAGCTAGGAGATAAGAAAGTTTGCTGTAATATTGTGTCTCCTGGTAATGTCAGAAGCTTCATCCATGAAGCCTCACCAACATGGCTATTTAAACATGATCTGAACAAAGATGACCATAATAGACATGCTAAAAGGGATGAAGGAGATCTCATGGAACCCCAATCGCAGACAAAGAACTATAGGCAACTAAGGAATGCTCAGAGCAGGAGAAATAGTCTTCCCCAGGGAAGAACACACCAACTGAGTACCCAATACCAAGTGATCAGTCTTGAAATCATATATACATACAAGTAACATTACATAGACTGAGCAGGTTGTATTTCTCTTTCTTTTAACTGTCTCACACAATTTTTCAGGGCTAGAGAGTTCAAACTCTGTGAGGTGGGCCACCAGCCTGGAACATCAGGAACACAGGTGATGTAGTCTTGACGCTGAAATGTGCAGTGAAGGCAACAGCTTGGAAACTCAAGTGAGCAGTCTGAAGACAATATTCCTTTCCCTGAAAAGTCTACTTTTTTGTACTCAAAGCCTTCAGCTGTTTAGATGAGGCCATCTACACTACTGATGCTATTTTTTTTCTTAAAATTAACAAACTAAAAGTTAATCACAGCTATAAAATGTCTTCAAAGCACCATAAATATGACTATTTGATAAAGCAACTGGGCCACTATATCTCACAGCCCTGAGAAACTAGCTATAATGGTCTCGGAAATACATTTTATAAAAAAGATATACGTTGAAGATTCTTAGAAGAACTCCAATGGGATAAATAAGTAATTTCAGCAGTGCTGTGGCCTCATAAAGGAAATTCATCAATAGCTGAATTTGCCTGTGAAAGCCAAGATAGGAGATGTTGAGGCCTTTGAAACACTCGAGCTGATCTCCTGTATTTCTTTATGGTAGTTATTTTATCCTTCTTAAAGTTCTCTATCATCATCATGAGATTTTAGATCCGAATCTTGCTTTTTTGATGTGATGGTGTATCCAGGACTTGCTATGGTAAGAGCATTGGTTTCTGATGATGCCAAGCAATCTTGGTTTCTGTTGCTTATGTTCTTACGATTGCCTACTGCCATATGGTTATTTCTAGTGCTACCTGCCCTCACTATCTGACTGGAGCCTGTCCTTCCTGTGATCCTAGTTGTGTTAGAACTCCTCAGAGACCAGTTGTCTCTGGGATCCTGGGATCCTGAGATCCTGGGTGTGTCAGAGTTCCAGGGAGTCAAGTTTCCCCTGGGTCCCTGAGATTCTGGTGTGATCATGCTCCTGTGATCCTGTGATCCTGTGATCCTTGGTGTGTTAGAGCACCTGGGAGTGGAGCTTCCTCTGAGTCTTGTAGGACTGGCTGAGGAGTTCACACCCAAGGTCTGCTCAGGGCACCAGTCCAGACCAGAAGGAACCCATGCCACTGGTCAGGTGGGGTTTCTTGGTCCCTAGATCCCTCTGGTTCCAGTTACTCCCAGTGTTGGGATAGATATTGTGTCCTCCTCATCTCTGATCCTATCAAGACAGTGTCTCTTACTGAAGTGGGGGCTTGCAGGTTTTCATATAATGCAGCAGACCATGAGCTCCAATGATCTCTTTTCTCCCTGCCACCCAATGCTGAGGTCACAAGCCCAAATGTTATGCCTCATTTGTCTATGTTGATGCAGGAAATCAGGTTCTCATGCTTAGTCAGCAAGTACTCTTACCAATTGAGCCATCTCCACAGCCCCTAATAGTATTTTTAAAAGAAAAAATTGTATAGAAAACAGAAAAATAGATGGTTACATCTATTTACCCTTTTATGTACACTCACATACACACATTCCATGTGCAGAGGCAGACACATACATGTCTAAAGCCATATTGTAGTTAGAGTAGCACAAATGAAATGAAAAGAAACTTGGCAATTGAAAAGTAACTGAATCCTTGTTTTATCTATTTGTTTATTTCTCAGCCTGTGTAGAAAAAAAATGCCTATGTATACTTCAAAAGTTCCTCTGTGGTTATTAGATTGATGTGAGTGTGTGGTGTCCACCTGCTTGGATTTGCGTCCATTGTGCAAATCATGCAAAGAACTAGCACATCAGTCTCATGGAGTTCCCTGTGACCATTGCCTTTTGGTCACAGTGCAGTGCACAAATACAAGCAAGTTGATAGAATAGCTTCTGATATCACAGGTCTCACCCAGTAGAGAACTCCAAAAGGGACTGCCAAGTGTTCCATTACAAAACAAGACACAGCCTTATCATTTTATATCCAGTTAGTTCAGAGAAAACAGGTTTTCTTGTTTGTTTGTTTGTTTGTTTGTTTGTTTGTATTTTTCTGCACAGACAGAAGGAAGGCTTCTCAAATGTTTAAAAGTCTGATGTCAGCTTAAAGCTACAACATAAGTAACAAAACACTTCCTGATAATGATGATATTTTAGTTCGACATTCCCACTCTTACAAGTATCCTCATAATAGATTAATTTTGTGTATAGAATACTCATTTTACTCACATCTAAAAATTAGCTAATGTCTATTTTTGCTCTTATATATACATTTCAAATTGAATTCCATATAAAATGCCAACTCTGAATCTTTTTTATTTTTCTTAGCAAGCAAGTATCTCAACCTTGTCATTCTTTGCCACATCCCAGTCTTGGAACATTTGCATTTAAAAACAAATAGAAAAGACAAACTTGTACAAACTCTCAGAATGTAGGGCTAGAACCTCAGCAGAGACTTCTGTCCAAAACCATCCAACTTCTCAGGTTGTTGAGAAATGGCCACAGGGACCAATTAGCTGTAGTGCAATAGAGTCTTTCTGATGCTTTGTTAATAATTTATAAATTGGAGAGGGCAAGAGGGTTCACTACCACTGAGGGTAAGTTAAAATTAAAATGTGTTGTACAAATTATGATCTAGAAAAAAAGAGGACTTTTTTTTTTTTTTGGAAGCATAAAGGAAAAATGCCCTTATTTATTTAACTTAAATTTCTTACCCCTTAAGTATTCCCATTAATACATCTTATAGTACATGTGAAATATGACAACATGTGAGTTATGCAAAGTATACTATATTAAAGAGCAAGTCAAATAGCAAAGAACCTAACAATTTTGGAAAAGCTACTCAATCCTCTCTTTTTCTGCTTTATTGATCTGGGCAAAGTATAAATGCCTGGAAACAAAAGATAAAATTTGCAGTATTTTCCCAATAACAGTTAACTTTCCCACCATGAATGAAGCAGCCCATGCAGCCTAAGCTAATGACATAGAAAGGAGAAGCTCCTACAGTAACAGCAGTCCTCTGGTCTGTCTCACATCATTATCGTAAAGGTGGTTGTCTCCAATGCAGGCTGGCCCAACCTTTTCCAAAAAGGCGTGAGTGTAGACATTCTTGCAGAGAAGACAGGATGGTCACTCTCACTTCTGCAGCACAATTTGCTCTCATATTTACATGGTATTTCAGGAAGTCACCTATGTCACTGTATATTCCGGTCATATGACATCCAAGAGCATCAGTAGATATCACCCTGACTGTATGGGAGCCAAAGGCCTGGCCAGGTATGAACTCTGGACAATCAATCAACTTTGAGAAGTCTGTTTGTGTCACATTTCGTGGAGGAGGGCCTGGAATTGGCCATTTTTCTGTTCTTTTTCCTCATTTTCTCATCCACAATTTCTACTTCTGTGTTATCTTTAAGTGCCTCCAAGATGAGATTAAGGTTTGTGGTGAAAGCCTACACACGCTGAAAACCAGCAATCAGGGAAATGGGCAAGAATCCCTGCTCATCCATCTTTCCTCAAAGAAAGAAGTCCCGTTCCAAGTTATCTATGCTGAAGTAATACTCAATTTGGCGCTTAATGTACTCTTTAAGCAGTGTTTCTTCCACAGGATACACCTGCACACCTGTGCCATCATCATAGTAATACATCATGCTGGTGTTAAGCTCTGTTGGAAATGGCTGCTCAGTCCTTTCCCCTGGCTCTCGATAACCATATGAATAATCAAAGTTCAATCTAGGGTTTCCTTGACCATGGCCTCTTCCTCGGCCCCGGCCTCTTCCCCGGGCTCTAGTGGAACCTCGGATGACATCACCCTCACTTCTCACACTAGATACTTCATCTTGATCATCTCTCTTTTCTCTATCCCATCTCCAACTTCGTGTATCACTTTTTCTATTACTGTGTGCTGGTTTATTTGCTCTGGGTTGACATCTAGAGCTGTTCCAGGACCCAGGTCTTTCCTGGCTGTCTGGTCTCACATCATCTAAGTGGAGTGGTACCGATTTGTGCTTATTAGCTCTCTTCTGCTGGCTGCTTGACTGTGCCTCATCCTCACTGATATTCTCAATAGGACTGTCTAGTTTTGTTTCCTGGCTCTCTTTGCTGTCATGGTTGCTTCTTTTTTCAATCTTCTCTTCTTTTTCTTTTCTAATTTGTGGTTTTTTATTTCCTTGACTGATAACACTCTGAGACCCCGTGTTAACCAATTCACTTGGTATTGGCCAGTTTGCCATATCACTGAAGTCACTAGCCTTGTTGGATTTCTTTGTCTGGAGTTTTCCTGCTTTTATAATTTTGGGGCATTGAGTTCGGCCTCCGGGAAGGAGGACTCTTTTTTTTCAGAAGATATTTTTCTGGTAAAATAGATGAGTTAAGCTTTATCAATTGCCAGTGACTGTGCTACTGCCATTTGCTTTTGAATACCATTTTCCCTATCCATCTTAGATTTCAAGTACCTGCAAGAATAAGTAAACATTGTACGTCAATTCTTTCTGAGGGCATCTATTTCTTCACATGCCTAGAAGCTCTTGATTCCCATCATGTCATTTCCTGAAAGAGAATTGAGACACTCCACTCTTTTTTATTCAGTCAGTCACATGAAGATGCTCAACATTATTTACCCTGTAGTTCAACATTATTTACCTGCACCTCTGACCACCTGGCTCTAGACTATGTATTATCACCAAGATGGGAATGTGAATCCTTTATTCTGTGACCTGTGTAATATATTCTAAGTGTGGGATTGCTGTCCCTAAGAATAACATTCTCCTACATGGACTGACCTAGACCCTCTGAATATATATTACAGTGTGTAGCTTGGTCTTCATGTGGAACTCCTAACAGTGAGAGCTGGAGCTATCTCTGACTCTGTTACCTGACTTTGGGACCAGTCTTCCGGTACTCGGTACCTTGTTTAGCCTTGATAGGAGAGGAAGAAAAAAAAAAAAGAATAACATTCTATTTTGCTCTGAAACTGTCACACTATTGTCTTAGTCAGGGTTTCTATTCCTGCACAAACATCATGACCAAGAAACAAGTTGTGGAGGAAAGGGCTTATTCAGCTTACATTTCCAGATTGCCGTTCATCACTAAAGGAAGTCAGAACTGGAACTCAAGCAGGTCAGGAAGCAGGAGCTGATGCAGAGGCCATGGAGGGGTGCTACTTACTGGCTTGCTTCCCCTGGCTTGCTTAGCTTGCTTTCTTATAGAGCCCAAGACTACCAGTCCAGGGATGGCACCACCCACAAGGGGCTCTCCCCTCTTGATCACTAATTGAGAAAATGCCTTATACCTGGATGTCATGGAGGCATTTTCTCAATGGAAGCTCCTTTCTCTGTGATAATTCCAGCTTGTGTCAAGATTCCACACAAAGCAGCCAGGACAAGTGTGATGAATTTGATGTGAGGTTAGGATTCAGTAAATTCATAAGAGGCAACATTCAAAATTGTCTGTACAGAGCAGAAGGCCTGACAACAACCAGGCCTGAGGATAAGTTGAGTCAACTTTTTTTGTGGGTTTGAGTTTAAGAATTTTGGGTGATGAGAACTTAGGGTCATGAAAACCCAACTGGACAAATGACAGAGACTGATAAAATTCAAGAATGAGAACTATAGAGCAGACATGAAAGAGGAAATGGTTCATGTCCAACAGTTCTGCCATTTTCTCTTTTTTAAGAATGAGTAGCATGCAAACAGTCACTTAAAATTCACACACATGTAAACTTTTTAAAGTTGTTCTCTCTCTCTCTCTCTCTCTCTCTCTCTCTCTCTCTCTCTCTCTCTCTCTCTCTGCATATTTGTTTGCCTGTGAACATGGATGTATGTGCATATGTGTGCCTGAACATGGAGGTTATAAATAGACATCAGGTGTCTCCCACCGCTGATCTTTACATTCTTTTTGTTGAACCCAGAACTGATCAGTTGGCCATAGTAGCTATCTCTCTGCTTCCCCAGAGTTACAGATCCATGCTGTTATGACCAGCTGTATGGGCTGTTCTAGTATCCTTTCTGTTACTGTGATAAAACACTTTGACTATAAACAATTTAAGTGAGAAAAGGGTTAATTGGCTTATTTGGCTTATACTTACAGGTCACAATCTGTCACTGAATGAAGTAAAGGGCAGGAACTTGTTTGCTGGCTTGCTTCCTGGCTCATCCTTTGCTTGCTTTCTTATGTATCCCAGAACATTTGGATAGGGATGGTATCACCTGTTTAATCAACTAACTTTAAGACAATCTTTCACAGACATGGCAACAGGTCATTCTGATCTAGATAGTTCTTCAATCAAAGATTTTTTTCTCATATGACTCTAGGTTCTGTCAAATCAAAATTAACTATAACACATGAATTCTGGAGACAAGAAATAAGGTCTTCATGCCTTGCTCAGGCATATTACAAACTGAAAATCTTTATGCAAAATTATGTAAACTCTAGGCAAAAAAATTAGTATGAATTATCTTTTAAAAGAACAGAAAGACAGTCTGGGGAGATGGCTAACAGGTAAAAGCATGTGCTGAATGATAATGAGGACCAGAGTTCAACCCCCCAATAAAAAACTGAACATGACTCCATATACTCACAGCTCCAGCACTTTGAGACAGAAGAATCGCTGTGGCTTGCTGTCTGCCAGACTACCTGGTTCCATGTTCAGTGAGAGATCCTGTCTCAAGTCAATAAGATGGAGGATGATAGAGCAGGATGCACAGTGTCCT
Organism: Uromys caudimaculatus; assembly: GCA_028551405.1. Classification (NCBI taxonomy): domain Eukaryota; kingdom Metazoa; phylum Chordata; class Mammalia; order Rodentia; family Muridae; genus Uromys; species Uromys caudimaculatus. The sequence continues at coordinate 67,574,030 of CM052714.1, forward strand.
TTAAATTCTCTTTGTGCATATGTTTGCATATGTATGAGTACATCATATGAATTTTAAAAATCTGTTTTCTCTAGTTTTGAAACAAAATTAACATTAACAATTTCTTGATTGCATTTGTGTAACATTTGACTAAGATTCTTTTTTTCAGGTTATAAAGGCTATGATAACTTAAATTCCAAGAGACAAAAGCTGATCATTATGAAAAGAACCCAGGCAAAGCTGCTTATAGAAACTTTATCAAGTAAGTTACTTTTAGGTGTGTAAGAACTGGACTTGTGACTCCAGCAACTAGAAAATCCTAATGGGAATGCCTGTATACCCATCCTTCTGAGTTCAACCCACTAACTGTCATCTTTTTCTTTGGTTCTGAATTCCTCATGGTCAACCCCAAGCTTTATCTGTCTTGATTTAATGTTTTAAAAGTTATCCTTATCCTTCTGCCATGCCTCAGTTTCAGCTTGACACCTAAGACTGTGGGAATTTTCTCAACTCTGACTCATCAACATAATTCACTTTTTCTCCATTTTCATCTCCAGTCAAAGGGCCTGCATATATGGCATTACCAATGCCATCATTCCTTCTTTCATTTCTCAGCTGTACTGCTGATTATCACAATTTCAGCTGAATTATTCCAAGAACTCACTTGCTAAACATTTTCTAACTTCTGAATTTGGTAATTCATATTATAAATCTGACATCAATTTACCTTTTTCATGCCAGTAAAAAAAAAATTCACACAAAATTATCCCATCATCCTCCTGAATACTTTGCTGGAGGTGGTACAGAAACTTGAACAAGCTTTTATGGGATAGGTTTCATATGGTGTGTCAACTGATGATGTTAGGGGTGTGCCATCTCAACAAGATGCTGTCTTGGTTGTTTGATTATGAAGTTATTGGAGGAAGTGCCATTTTAGAGAGAGCTGTTGAGCTATAAGAATTGCATTTTCTCCTTAGTGTATTGTCTTAGTTACTTTTCTATTCCTGTGATAAAATGTTCTTTATTCTGACACACCGTTCCAGGATACAGTACATCTTGGTGAGGAAAGTTAAGGTGTCAGGAGCTTGGAACTGCTGGTCACATTATATCCACAGTCAGTAGAAGGAAGCAATGGGTGAATACTAGTATTTTTGAAAATTCTAGTTACAAATATGTTCCAATGGCCTGAAAACCACATAGTCAGGTGTATCATAGTAACAGCTCCACTTCTGGTATCTTTTATACAGAAAGGTCCTGTGATGGTTAATGTAAATGTAGGCAAGAAAAAAGCCCCACACATGGTGTGATAGTTGTGAACTGAATGTACTTCCTGATTGTGGAGGTGACTCCATCAACACCTTCAAGCTCCCATCACTATCATTTCCCTGTGGTGATGAGCCCTTGAAACATGAACAGGAATAACTTCTTTCTTCTTTATCTTTTTAGTTGCTTTTGTTAAGGTATTTTATCACAGCAAAAGGAAAAGTAACTAGGACATACATTACTGTACTTTTTAATTATAGTTTGTTTTTATTTTGAGATAGCATACCATAATGTAGGTTAGGATGGCCACAGACTCTAGGTGCCCCTGTCTCAATTTCCCCAGTGCTTGAATTACAAACACAAGTGTCATGCACAGCCTACACACATCTTTATTAAAATTATTATTTAGCTTAGGAATTATAATGAATGTTTTGAAGTAACTGAATCTCTTTTATAATAATAGTTCTACCTAATTTCATGTGTAGTACAAAACCATATAGTTACATCCTTCCTTCTGTTTCAGTGGCAGTACAACTGGTGACTTTCTTGATTTGCATGCTGACTTCATTTAGCAAGCTGCTAGTTTTATTGTTACAAGAAACAAGCAAGCAAACAAATAAACATTTTCTATTGAGTCTTACTTACATCTATTACTTAATTTATGGTTTTACTTTTCCTTTGTTATCTAGATTTATGACTTCCCATGCTTTTTCTTCCTGAAGAACTTATTGTAATATCTTCTACACAGCACTCTTTTGGGTATACATTTTCTCAGGCTTTGTATTATCTTTCAATATTTCTTTTTCTTTTTTTCTTTTTTAAATATTTACATTATTTACATTTCAAATGTTTTCCCCTTTCCAGGTCTCCCTTTCAAAACCTCCCTATCCCATCCCCCCACCCCCTGCCTCTATGTGGGTGCTCCCCCACCCACCCACCAGCTCACTTCTGTCTTCCCTCCCTAGCATTCCCCTACACTGGGGAATCTAGGACCCTCAGGCCCAAGGGCCTCTCCTCCCACTGATGTCCAACAAGGCCCTCCTCTGCCACATATGTGGCCAGCACCATGGGTCCCTCTATTGTGGGAACAAATGGTGCAGGGTAGAATGAAGTGTCTCGTGTTTGCTCCAAGTGAGGCTCCTGAGTGAGGTGTGGGACACGCGGGAAGTGGCCACACGCCTCTGCCCACTGTCCTCTGGGCTAGTCAGGCTGTGGGAAGTCTTTGTGTAGGCCCAGCCCATTGGTGTGGGAGGTGCGGCCATTCCAGGGGCACTCATGGCAGCTGTCTCCATGGAATTTTTAGCTTTGGGCACCATAGATACCGCTGGGTGCAACAAAAAAGCTAGAAGGAGCACAGCTGGGGTTCCCACTGGGACTGGGTTGGGTGACTTGTACGCTGGCTAGCTGCTTTGGCTTGGGCAGAAATCTGTTATGGCTGGGAACGCTGTGATGCCTTTGGCGAGAGATTAGGCATGAGGCTCCTTAATCAAAGGCCAGATTCCTCACTTCCCATGGCAGATCAAGATAAACAGAGACAGTCCATAGTTCTAAGGCGTTTATTGTCATTGTGGAGAATAGTGTGGATGAGATAGTACCCTGCGACCTCCGGGAGGGGCCAGGTAGAAATATTAACTGGAAAGGGGCATGACTAAGCCTCTAGGTGTCCCATTAACATGGGGATGGCTTGGAGCTATGTGGCCATGCCTCTATCTTTGGCGGGGTTTAGGGACGTGACCCTTTTTTATGTGACCAAATGTCACAGACCTATGGAGACATATAGACACGTGTTAGAAGCTGTATTTTAGGAGCCTTGACAAACGCCTACTATCCCTTATAGGCTGTCCTCCACTTGGGACAACCTTTTGAGCTTATGGGGTTCAAACCTTAGCTCTACCAAAAACCAAACTTTTTATCATGGCCCGACACTCTATGAGTATTCTCTGCTTGGTGGCCCAGTCTTCTGGAGCTCCGGGGAGTCTGGCCAGTTGACACTGTTGCTCCCTCCATGGGGATACAAACCTCCTCAGCTCCTTCAGTCTCTTTTTCATCTAATAAATCCGGGATCACATGGTCAGTCCAATGGTTGACTGCGAGCATCTGCCTCTGTATTTGTCAGCCTCTGCCTGAGCATCTCTCAAGACAGCTTGTCATGCTTCCATCAGCATGCACTTCCCAGTATCCACAATAACATCTGGGTTTGGTGGCTATATATGGGATGTATACCCAGGTGGGACAGTCTTTGGATGGCCTTCACTTGAGACTCTGCTCCACACTTTGTCTCCATATTTCCTCATGTGAGTAATTTGTTCACAGTTCTAAGAAACACTGAAATATCCACATTTTGGTCATCCTTCTTCTTAGGCTTCATATGGTCTGAAAATTGTATCTTGGTATTCTGAACATTTGGGCTAATATCCAGTTATCAGTGAGTACTTTGTTTGTTCTTTTGTGACTGAGTTACCTCACTCAGGATGATATTTTCAAATTTGATCCATTGGTCTGCGAATTTCATGAAGTCATTGTTTTTAATAGCTGAGTAGTATTCCATTGTGTAAATGTACCATATTTTCTGCATCCATTCCTCTGTTGAGGGACATCTAGGTTGTTTCCAGCTTCTGGCTATTATAAATATGGCTGCTATGAACATAGTGGAGCATGTGTCCTTATTACATGTTGGAGAGTCTTCTGGGTATATGCCCAGGAGTGGTATAGCTGGGCCCTCAGGTAGTAATATGTCCAATTTTTTAAGGATCCACCAAACTGATTTCCAGAGTGGTGGTACAAGCTTGCAATCCCCCCAGCAATGGAGGAGTGTTCCTCTTTCTTCACATCCTTGCCAGCATCTGACGTCACTTGAGTTTTTGATCTTAGCCATTCTGACTGGGATGAGGTGAAATCTCAGGGTTGATTTGATTTGCATTTCCCTGAGGACTAAGGATGTTGAACATTTCTTTAGGTGCTTCTCAGACTTTTGAGTTTCCTCAGTTGAGAAGTCTCTGTTTAGTTATGTTCCCAGTTTTTTAATAGGGTTATTGGGTTCTCTCAAGTCTAACTTCTTGAGTTCTTTATATATAGTGGATATTAGCCCTCTATCAGATGTAGGATTGGTAAAGATCTTTTCCCAATAAGTTGGTTGCCATTTTCTCCTATTGACTGTGTCCTTTGCCTTACAGAAGCTTTGCAATTTTTTGAGATCCCATTTCTTGATTCTTGATCTTAGAGCATAAGCCATTGGTGCTCTGTTTATGAACATTTCCCCTCTGCCTGTATGCTTGAGACTTTTCCCCATTTTCTCTTCTATTAGAAAGAGTGTATCTGGTTTTATGTGGAGGTCCTTGATCCACTTGGACTTGAACTTTGTACATGGAAGATAGGAATGAATCAATTTGCATTCTTCTACATGTTGACCATCAGTTGAACCAGCACCATTTGCTGAAAATGCTGTCTTTTTTCCACTGGATGGATTTAGCTCCTTTGTCAAAGATCAAGTGATCATAGGTATGTGGGTTCATTTCTGGGTCTTCAATTCTATTCCATTGATCTACCTGTCTGTCACTGTACCAATATCATGCAGTTTTTTTATCACTATTGCTCTGTAGTACAGCTTGAGGTCAGGGATGCTGATTCCCCCAGAAGTTCTTTTATTGTTGAGAATAGTTTCTGCTATCCTGGGTTTTTTGTTATTCCAAATGAATTTGAGAATTGCTCTTTCTAAGTCTATAAAGAATTGAGTTGGAATTTTGATGAGGATTGCATTGAATTTGTAGATTGCTTTAGGCAGGATGGCCATTTTTACTATGTTAATCCTTCCAATCCATGAGCATGGCAGATCTTTCCACCTTCTGAGGTCTTCTTCGATTTCTTTCTTCAGAGACTTGAAGTTCTTGTCATACAGATCTTCACTTGGTTAGAGTGACACCAAGATAGTTTATATTATTTGTGACTATTGTGAAGGGTGTCATTTCCCTAATTTCTTTCTCAGCCTGTTCATCCTTTGAGTATAGGAATGCTACCAGTTTGATTGAGTTAATTTTATAACCGGCCATTTTGCTGAAGTTGTTTATCAGTTGTAGGAGTTCCTTGGTGGAGCTTTTGGGGTCACTTAAATATACAAACAAATACTGCCAGGAGAGAGCTGGTCACCCAGGAGTGCAGAAATGCATGTGAGCACAGATAAGATCACCACTTCTGCTCAGAGTCACCTTCTCTGGAGTACTCAGGATACAGGAACAGAGGAGCAGACTGGAACAGAATCCTTCCAGTTTCTGTCTGTGCTGGGAGCTTCCCCTTTGACACTGCTTTCCATATCTAAATTCCTCCCAGATAAAACTGGTCTCCCAGGAGTACTGGCATACAGGCTTGTAGGAGGGACAAGCCACAGTCTGAGACAGGAATACCAGCTAACACCAGAGATAACCAGATTCTGAGAGGAAAGGGCAAGAACATAAGCTACAGAAACCAAGGTTACTTTGCATCATTAGAACTCAGTTATCCCACCACAGTGAGCTCTGGGTACCCAAGAATACCAAAAAAAGCAAGACTCTGATTTAAAATCACATCTTATGATGATGATAGAGGACTTCAAGAAGGACATAAATAAGCCCCTTAAAGAAATACAGGAGAACACAGGTAAACAGGTAGAAGTCCTTAAGGAGGAAACACAAAAATCCTTTAAAGAATTACAAGAAAATACAATCAAACAGGAGAAGGAATTTAACAAAACCATCCAGGATCTAAAAATGAAAATAGAAACAATAAAGAAGTCACAAAAAGAGACAACACTGGAGTTAGAAAACCTAGGAAGGAGATCTGGAGTCATAGATTCAAGCATCATCAACGGAATACATGAGATAGAAGAGAGATTCTAATGTGCAGAAGGTACCATAGAAGACATTGACACATCAGTCAAAAAAATGCAAAATGCAAAATGCAAAATGTTCCTAACCCAAACATCTAGGAAATCCAGGACACAATGAGAAGACCAAACCTAAGGATAATAGATATAGAAGAGTGCAAAGATTCTCAACTTAAAGGGCCAGTAAATATCTTCAACAAAATTATAAAAGAAAACTTCCCTAACCTAAAGAAAGAGAGACCCATACACATACAAGAAGCCTACAAAATCTCAAATAGATTGGACCAGAAAAGACTTTATTCCTGTCACATAATAGTCAAAACACCAAATGCACAAAACAAAGAAACAATATTAAAAGCAGTAAGGGTAAAAGGTCAAGTAACATATAAAGGCAGACATATCAGAATTACACCAGACTTCTCACCAGAGACTATGAAATCTAGAAGATCCTGGGAAGATGTTATACAGACTCTAAGAGAACACAAATGCCAGCCCAGGCTCCTATACCCAGCTAAACTCTTAACTACCATAGATGGAGAAACCAAGATATTCCATGACAAAACCAAATTTACACAATATCTTTCCACAAATCCAGCCCTGCAAAGCATAATAGATGGAAAATACCAACACAAGGAGGGAAACTACACCCTAGAAAAAGCAAGAAAGTAATCTTTCAACAAACCCAAAAGAAGATAGCCACAGAAACATAAATATAACATAAAAATATAACAGGAAGCAGCAATCATTATTCTTTAATTTCTCTTAACGTCAGTAGACTCAGTTCCCCAATAAAAAGACATAGTCTAACAGACTGGATATGTAAACAGGACCCAGCATTTTGTTGCATTCAGGAAATGCACCTCAGTATCAAAGACGTTACTACCTCAGAGTAAATGGCTGGAAAACAATTTTCCAAGCACTAGCTGCTCTCTTCTCTTCTAGAGAAGTGGGGTTTGATTCCTAGCATGTACGTGGTGACTCAAAATTTACCATCTTTGACTCTGATCCAATGACCTCCATTGTCCTCCACGGTTATGCAGACATAGATCTAGATAAAGCACTCATATACAATTTTCATGAAGAAAATAAAAATGTCACCAATAAATAATTTTCCAAAAAATAAATGTTTACTGTGATATAAGCAAAGTTCAGCACTGTATCTATACTATAACTTGCCTTTTATGATTTTAAAAAATTATATTTTTAGCCAAAAACCTCAAAAGCATGGCATTAAGGTAGAATTAGATAGGAAATGGTCTTTCCTCTCTGACTCCTTGTTTTCACAACCAGTTCAAGGTGCAAGTGGTTGGGTGGAGGATATTGAAGGAAAAACTTCTTTTACATAGTTAAAATCAGGATGTCCTAAAGACTAAAATTAATGATTTAGATGATATTCATTGTTTTATTTATTTATTTTTGGGGCCAGGAGAAAGTAACTCAGGTTACACTGACTTCCTTTGAAATATAACAAATAAATATATAAAGAGATAACAATGAAAATACCCTGTGTTATTGAACAGTTACAGGGAATATGAGATTGGAAGGACTTAAAATCTACCTCTGTGTCCCATTACAAAAAATCACTTAGAAGTGGCACTAACAGGTGGGGATTAAAGCTAAATCCACCTAACACATTTTTCTTTTTAAGACCAAGGGAGATGGAGGAGAAAGCTGCAGAAGCCAGTTCCGGGAACCAGGATAGGCAGACTTACCCTAGGGTCTATGCAGCTTGATGTGTTTTTTCCTATCTAACAATCTACTCCACCTCTGCTCTACCCCTGGAAAAGAAGCCCAATCAGCTTTTGAAGTGTGTGGCTATGAGAAGAGAAAGCACTTAGGGGACAAATACTTCAGAAATATTTCTCTGAAGAAAAGAGAACTGATATACCTTCTCCTAGAGTAAAGGGAGTCACAAGAGAAGACTTGCTATGTCTTTAAGGATGGAGGATATGGAGTCAGGATTGTTTTTGTGAAAATGTGCGTCACACTTGATGTTTTCTGTTCACAAGTTGCTTGTCCATATCCTGTTGAACAGTTTCTACATCCATGCAAGGGAGACAGGGGAATTCAGCTCTCTCTCTCTCTCTCTCTCTCTCTGTGTGTGTGTGTGTGTGTGTGTGTGTGTGTGTGTGTGTGTGTGTGTGTGTGTTTGTGTGTGTGTGATATTAAGTGCAGCCACTTCATTTGAGGATGGTAATTTAAAGGAAACATGGTTCATCTATGTTTTATTACCTAAGAGATCAGGGGATTGTGCGTAATGGGAAAACTATTTTATGCTAATTTTTGCTATCCCCTTCATTAAAAATCAAATTTAGAAGCCAATATCACCAGTTCCTGAACTCAGCATTTTTTTTTTATTCTTTCTGGGTCTAAGGCTAATGGGGAGTATATTAAGAATTCTCAAAACACCTCTCAATGAAAATATTGGCAGCTAAGGCACCTGCCATTGGCTGGTCCTTTGGTATGTGAAGTTAGGGCCTGAAATTGTCTTTGATTCTTGTTCCTGTGAATGTCCTTTGGCCTCTCTTCACCTATAGCACCTTTAACCAGCCAGCCTCTTGGATCTTAACTTATGTTGGGACTCAATGTGTGGACAGTTATTGCATTGCCCAGTTTTGTGTCATAGTTCTATACTATAGTGCTATTAAAAAAAATCTTGATGCTTATTGGACAGCAAAAGTTATACTTTTATAGCCAAATAGAGAGAATAGTGGTTTCCTTTAAATGAAAGATATCACATAAATCAAAAGTTCATAAATTGACAACATCATATGGTTATACATTTATCACTGTCCTCTAGAAATCTCCCTGGACATTTGTATGCTTACTACTTGTAACTTAAGGAGAAATCTAATAAGTATATGAAGTATGTAATATGTTTAAAGAGAAATTAATTTCTCTTTCTTTTTTCTTACTTAGTTTTTAAGACAGAATATTTAGTTTAGGTTGTTCTGAAACTTGATGTATAGCCAAAGATCAATTTGAAATTTCTTTTTAAAAAATTTCATGCACATGTACAACAATTTGCAAGCATCAGTTCTTTCCTTCAACATGTGGATTCAGGGGATTGAACTGTCATCCATCTTGACACACTGAGCCGTCTCAATCGCTTGGCCTTGAACTTCTGACCCTGTTGCCTCCAGCTCCCAAGTGCTGGGTTACTAGTATGTGCTACTATACCTATTTTATATGTTTTGGGGATGGAACCCAGGGCTTCAAGAATGTGAGAAATGAACTTTGTCTACTAAGCTTCCTTCTCAGCTTGGGTGATTTCAAATATGCATTTGAGATTTTATATTTATCTCACTGCATTTCACTGGGTGTGTTTCCAGTTACTTTTCCCATAACCTCCATTAATTCTCTATTAATGTGGGCTTCAGTGAAAAGATGTCATTTTTTTTTTTTTTACTGTATCTTTTTTGAAAATACTGCGGTAACTCAAAAATCTATACACAGATAGCACATAAGCAGGAGCCACTTGTTTGCATATAGGAAAGGCACTTATAAAAATTTCCCAACTTCAGATCTTCCAGGCAAATGTTTGTCCTTTTGGTTCTGACAAGGTACCAAATAGATGAGAGGCAAAATTGTTAAAATGACTAAGCCTACTGGGACTGGGGAAAACCATCCACTCTCACACACTCTGGTAAATCTCTAGCTCAGGTACCTTCAGTGCAGCTTCTATTAATGTGGGGAGGGAAGGATGCCATTCTAACTGAAGAAGAGGTTTGCTCCAGAGGTTAAAATGGGGGATACGGAAGTGTTTATTAAAATCCTTTCTCCTTTCTTGATCAGCATTGTCCTGTCTAAAACATCAGCTACTTGGCAGGCAGTTTAGATTATTACTATTTTTTAAATTTGTTTACACGTTGAAATCACACAAACGTCACTTGGTGAAGTCCAATAAAAAACCATTTTCTAAAATCTGCAAGTAAAGCTGTTAAATCTGGGGAACTTGCTTAATATCATTAAGATAGCCAGGGTTAATGACGTGGGCTAGGTCGTTCTTCACTATGACAGCAATCTGTGGCCTCCCAGTAGAACATAAACCTTCTAGCCCACTGATGGCATTCCTGGCTTCAGGTTAGAATTTATGTTCCCTCTCTCTAAACTGTTTAACTTCAATGATAGATGATGGTTAAGGTGACAGAGCTGCACAGTACAGGCAGCTACTTAAGTCTCTACTCTCTGAAGCCTTGTGAAGCTCTCTAATACACGATAAAGGAAATCTTCCTGCATCGCCTTGTGGTTCGAGCCTTAGGAATGAAAGTTTATTTTAGTTGTTTGATCTTCAAATCATTTAGGGAAAATATTGTTGAGTTTTTAACTTTGGTTTTCTTTTCAATTTGACAAGATGACATATTTTAATTATGTATAACTATGTTTACTGTTATGTATTCTAGCCAACTGATTTTTTTTTTAAAAGATAGAATTTAGCTACTATTTTTGCAAAGGTCTGAAAGAGATTAAATTCTTGGAATGCTTTCAATTCTTGTGTCTCTTTTTATTTGGATCATCACACAGGATTTTCAATTTAGCTAACACTTCCAAAATTTTCTAAATAAGTTGTCATTTCAAAAGGACATATTTTAATCTTGAAATACCTTTTGCATATTCATTTTAATCAACCAGACAAATATGTTTTTGTGTCCAGACATCATAACAAAGGTTATAAAAAATGAGAAAATGAGGCAATACCCATAATGTGTAAAAAACATGAAAATATATAAATATTCATAAAATTCTAACTAGCCTTGTGTGAGTAGTTGACACTAAGTAGGGTTTTTCATGGAACATCACTATATGTTGTTGGGCCATATTATGTCCTCTAATTCATTATAGATGAAAGGATGAGGCTTAGAGAGGAGCCTCTGCAAGGCAGAACCATGAGGGCTATGCTATGCTTTAGAAGTAAATTACATTCCAAAGGTTCATGTGCTAGAAGCCTGGTCTGCACACTGGTGGCAATGAGATTTGGTGTAATTTTGACAGGTCTAGCACATTAGAGGGTGGATGGAAGCTGCTCTAAGAAGCCATTGATACTGGCCACAGGAACAAGCTTGGCCCTGAACTCTCTCTGACTTCCTGCTCTATGTCAGCTCTACCTTCATGATATAATGAAGGAAGCTGACCCCATGCTGGTTTCTTCCTGGAATATCCACAATGTTGACTAAAACTGTTTCTTATCTTTAAAACTTGTTTCTTTTCTTTAAAAATTGGGCATTTTATCGCAGTCCAAAGAAGACAAGGCATGAATAAACATAAACATAAATGTGCAGACTACATGATGGAGATAACAGGAGAAACACGCTGTGATGAGGGCTTAATGAAGGGGACAGGGTTTACACCACATTGATGCCTTGTGCCTGGATAGACAAAGGGCAGGCATTAGGAGGCTGGTATACATATCTACAGTTATCTCACAGGCAAGTGGGGTGCTTCTAGTAAAAGGTGCTGAACTTCCCCATCTCCATTATTTGTCAGAGCAGCTGCTTAGTGTAAGGCACAGTCAATCTGTGGCATCAGTTCTAAGCACAGTCAACCAGTTCTTAGCACAATCAGTGCTATGATGCAGTCACTCTTTGATATCAGTGCTAAGCACAGTCAATCTGTGACATCAGTGCTATGACTCAGTCACTCTGACATTAATGCTAAGCCCCTTTACTCTCTGACATCTAAGTTTGCTGTAAGCAGGTGGCAGTCATTTTTTTTTTTTTTAGTTATTTTTAAATGATAAAATTGTATATTTTGTGTAAAGTGTGATGTTGTTGGCGTATGTGTGAAACATCTGATTTCAGGCTAAAAACACATGCATTCATTCCCTCTTAAGTGAAAATGCTTAAAAATCTTTTCTATAGAACCGGAGTGCCCAACCTTTGATACAAAATCATAAATAAATGTGCCAGTGGTTTTGGTTGTTTTTCTGGATTGTATGTGGGCCACAGACCACCATGTAAGGTAGACACATAGGCTTTACTTAGAGCATGAACAAGGTCCTGGGGTTTGAGCCACAGCAACAAAAACAACAGTAATTTTTTCTACTTTCTACTTTATTTATGTGAAGTATCAGGCTAGTAAAATATTAACATAAACAAATAGCACAGTGTTAGGGCTGGAGAGATGGCTCAGCACTTAAGATCACTGACTGTTCTCCCAAAGGTTCAGAGTCCAACTACCAGCAACCACAAGGTGGCTCACAAGCATCCACAATGGGATCTGATACCATCTTCTGTCACACAGGTGTACATGCACACACAACACTCATATACATAAAATAAATAAATAAATAAATAAATAAATAAATATTTTTAAAAAATAGCACACTTTTTCCTGTTTATTTGGGTTTTGTTCATTAGGTTGATAGGCCTCACTCCTTGGACCTAAGAAGGCCAACATAATGGTGCTCTGAAATCAGAGGTGTAAAATCCCATGGTTATGTAAGAAGTTGAAATCAGATGGTCAGGTAAACTTAATCCCAGCACTCAGGAAGCCGAGGTAGGAGGCTTTCAAGTTTAACACCAGCCTGCTTACAGCGCAAGATACCATGATAAAGTCAAACCAAATGTTACAAAATTGCACTCAAACCATTTCATTAGAGCAATTACTGGTTCTGATTTGGCGTTTTTTGTTTTGTGTTGTTGTTGTTATTGTTGTTACTGTTGTTGTTGCTGTTGCTGCTGTTGTGGAAGGTCTCAAGCACAGGACCACTGGGTCACACCTCCAACCCTACAGCCCTTATTCTACATATTCTTCACAGAATTTTAAATTTTTATTATTTTATGTGTATGGGTATTTTGTTCTGTTGCCTGCATGTATGTCTATGTAAAACATGTGTCTTGTATTGCAGAGGCCAGAAGAAAGAGCAGGATTCCCTGGAACTGGAGTAACAGACAGTATGAGCCCCATGTGGGCACTGGGAATTGAACCTGAGTCCTGTGTGAGAGCAGTTACTGCTCTTAACCACTGGTTCATGTCTCTGGCCACTGGTTTACTCATTCTTTTTTTTTTTTTTTTTAATATTTTATTTTTTTATCTTTATTTTTGGATATTTACTTTATATACATTTCAAGTGTTTTCCCCTTTGGAAACCTGATATTCCAATCCCCCTCAAACTGCCTCTATGAGGGTGCTCTCCCACCTACCCACCCACTCCCACCTACCCTCCCTAGCATTCCCCTACACTGGGACATCTAACACCCTCAGGTCCAAGGCCCTCTCCTCCCACTGATGGCAAACAAGGCCCTCCTCTGCCACATATGTGGCCAACATCATGGGTCCCTCAATGTGTATTCTTTGGTTGGTGGTCCAGTCTCCCAGATCTCCGGGGGGGAGTGTCTGCCAGTTGACACTGTTGCTCCCTCCATGGGGCTGCAAACCCCCTTAGCTCATTCATTCGCTTCTTCTACATCTACATCTGGGACCCCATGCTCAGTCCAATGGCTGGCTGCAAGCATCCACCTCTTTATTTGTCAGGCACTGCCTGAGCCTCTCTGGAGACAGCTTCACATGCTTCCATCAGTCAGCACTTCCCAGCATCCACAAGAACATCCTGGTTTGGTGGCCTATATATGGGATGTATGCCCAGGTGGGGCAATCTCTGAATGGCCTTTTCTTGAAACTCTGCTCCACACTGTGTCTCAATATTTCCCCTTGTGAGTATTTTGTTCACCCTTCTAAGAAACACTGAAGCATCCACATTTTGGTCTTCCTACTTCTTAGTCTTCATATAGTCTGTGATTCGAATCTTGGACTTCCAGAAATTTTGGGCTAATTACCCAGTTACCAGTGAGTACAGAGCATGTTTGTTCTTTTGTGACTGAGTTACCTAGCTCAATATGATATTTTCAAATTTGATCCATTGGTCTGCGAATTTCATGAAGTCATTGTTTTTAATAGCTGAGTAGTATTCTATTGTGTAAATGTACCACATTTTCTGTATCCATTCCTCTTTTGAGGGACATCTGGGTTGTTTCCAGCTTCTGGCTATTATAAATATGGCTGCTATGAACATAGTGGAACATGTGTCCTTATTACATGTTGGAACATCTTCTGGGTATATGCCCAAGAGTGGTATAGCTGTATCCTCAGGCAGTACTACGTCCAATTTTTTAAGGATCCACCAAACTGATTTCCAGAGTGGTTTTACGAACTTGCAATCCCACCAGCAATGAGGCAGTGTTCCTCTTTCTCCACATCCTCACCAACATCTGCTTTCACCTGGGTTTTTCATCTTAGCCATTCTGACTGGGGGAAAGTGGAATCTCAGGATTGTTTAGATTTGCATTTCCCTGATGACTAAGGATGTTAAACGTTTCTTTAGGTGCTTCTTATCCCTTCAAGTTTCCTCAGTTGAGAATTCTCTGTTTAGCTCTGTTCCCCATTGTTTGATAGGGTTATTTGATCCTTTGGAGTCTAACTTCTTTAGTTCTTTGTATATATTGGATATTAGCCCTCTATCAGAGGTAGGATTGGTAGAGATCTTTTCCCAATCTGTTGGTTGCCATTTTGTCCTATTGACACTGTCCTTTGCCTTACAGAAGCTTTGCAGTTTTATGAGGTCCCATTTCTTGATTCTTGATCTTAGAGCATAAGCCATTGGTGTTCTGTTCAGGAACTTTTCCCCTGTCCCCAGGTGTTCGAGACTTTTCCCCACTTTCTCTTCTATTAGATTCAGTGTATCTGGTTTTCTGTGGAGGTCCTTGATCCACTTGGACTTGAGCTTTGTACAGGGAGATAGGAATGGATCAATTTGCATTATTCTACATGTTGACCACCAGTTGAACCAGCACCATTTGTTGAAAATGCTGTCTTTTTCTACTGGATGGATTTAGCTCCTTTGTCAAAGATCAAGTGACCATATGTGTGTGGGTTCATTTCTGGGTCTTGAATTCTGTTCCATTGATCTGCCTACCACTGTACCAATACCATGCACTTTTTATCACTACTGTTCTGTAGTACAGCTTGAGGTCAGGGATGCTGATTCCCCCAGAAGTTCTTTTATTGTTGAGAATAGTTTTTGCTATCCTGAGTTTTTTGTTATTCCAAATGAATTTGAGAATTGCTCTTTCTAAGTCTATGAAGAATTGAGTTGGAATTTTGATGAGGATTGCATTGAATTTGTAGATTGCTTTTTGCAGGATGGCCATTTTAGCTATATTAATCCTGCCAATCCATGAGCATGGGAGATCTTTCCATCTTCTGAGGTCTTCTTCGATTTCTTTCTTCAGAGACTTGAAGTTCTTGTCATACATATCTTTCATTTGTTTGGTCAGAGTGACACCAAGTTAGTTTATATTATTTGTGACTATTGTGAAGGGTGTCTTTTCCCTAATTTCTTTCTCAGCCTCTTTATCCTTCGAGTATAGGAAGGCTACTGATTTGTTTGAGGTAATTTTATATCCTGCCACTTGGCAGAAATTGTTTATCAGCTGTAGGACGTCTGTGGTGGAGTTTTTCTGGTCACTTAAGTATATGATTCTATCATCTTCAAATAGTGATATTTTGAATTCTTCCTTTCCAATTTGTATCCTCTTGACCTCCTTTTGTTGTCTAATTGCTCTAGCTAGAACTTCAATTACTATATTGAATAGATAGGAACAGAGAGGGCAGCCTTGTCTATTCCCTGATTTTAGTGGGATTGCTTCAAATTTCTCTCCATTTAGTTTGATGTTGGCTACTTGTTTGATGTATATTGCTTTTACTATATTTAGGTATGGGCCTTGAATTCCTGATATTTCCAAGACTTTTATCATGAAGGGATGTTGAATTTTGTCAAATGCTTTTTCAGCATCTAAGGAAATGACCGTATGGTTTTTTTTCTTTGAGTTTGTTTATGTAGTGGATTACATTGATGGATTTCTGGGTATTGAACCATCCCTGCATCCCTGGGATGAAGCCTACTTGATCCTGGTGAATGATCATTTTAATGTGTTCTTGGATTCAGTTTGCAAGTATTTTTGCATCGATATTCATAAGGGAAATCGATCTGAAGTTTTCGTTCTTTGTTGGGTCTTTCTGAGGTTTTGATACCAGTGTAACTGTGGCCTCATAGAATGAATTAGGGAGTTTTCCTTCTGTTTCTATTTTGTGGAATAGATTGAAGAGTATTAGTATTAGGTCACCTTTGAAGGTCTGCACTAAACCCATCTAGTCCTGAGCCATTTTTAAGTGGGAGACTTTTAATGACTGTTTCTATTTCTTTAGGGGTTATGGGACTGTTTAGATGGTTTATCTGATCCTGACTTAACTTTGGTATTTGGTATCTGTCTAGAAAATTGTCCATTTAATCCAGATTTTCCAATTTTGTTGAATATAGGCTTTTGTAGTAGAATCTGATAATTTTTTGAATTTCCTCAATCTGTTGTTATATCACCCTTTTCATTTCTAATTTTGTTAATATTGGTACCGTCTCTGTGCCCTCTGGTTAGTATGGCTAAGGGTTTATCTATCTTGTTGATTTTCTCAAAGAACCAACTCCTGGTTTGGTTGATTCTTTGTATAGTTCTTTTTGCTTCTACTTGGTTGATTTCAGGTCTGAATTTGATGATTTCCTGCCTTCTACTCCTCTTGGGTATATTAGTTTCTTTTTGTTCTAGAGATATCAGGTGTGTTGTTAAGCTACTAGGGTATGCCCTCTCCAGTTTCTTTTTGGAGGTACTCAGAGCTATGAGTTGTCATCTTAACACTACTTTCATTGTGTTCCATAAGTTTGTGTATGTTGTACTTTCATTTTCATTAAATTCTAAGAAGTCTTTAATTTCCTTCTTTATTTCTTCCTTGACCAAGTTATCATTGAGTAGAGCATTGTTCAGCTTCCATGTGTACATGGGCTTTCTGGTTTTTTTGTTGTGGTTGTTGTTGTTTGTTTGTTTCTATTGAAGAACGTCCTTAATCCCTAATGATCTGATAGGAGGAATGTGATAATTTCAATCTTCTTATATCTGTTGAGGTTTGTTTTGTGACCGATTATGTGGTCAGTTTTGGGGAAGGTACATTGAGGTGCAGAGAAGAAGGTATAGTCTTTTGATTTAGGATAAAATGTTCTATAAATATCTGTTATATCTATTTGGTCCACAACTTCTGTTAGTTTCATTGTGTTTCTGTTTAGTTTGTGTTTCCAAGATCTGTCCCCTTATGAGAGTGGGGTGTTTTAGTCTCCCAGTATTATTGTGTGAAGTGAAAACTACATGGTATTTGGTACAGTGACACTCAGGTAGATCAATGGAATAGAATTGAGGACCCAGAAATGAACCCACACACATATGGTCACTTGATTTTTGACAAAGGAGCTAAAACCACGCAGTGGAAAAAAGACAGCATTTTCAACAAATGGTGCTGGTTCAACTGGCGGTCTACATGTAGAAGAATGAGAATTGATCCATTCCTATCTCCCTGTACAAAGGTCAAGTCCAAGTGGATCAAGGACCTCCACAGAAAACCAGATACACTGAATCTAATAGAAGAGAAAGTGGGGGAAAGTCTAAAACACCTGGGGACAGGGGAAAAGTTCCTGAACAGAACACCAATGGATTATGCTCTAAAATCAAGAATAGACAAATGGGACCTCATGAAATTGTAAAGCTTCTGTAAAGCAAAGGACACTGCCAATAGAACAAAATGGCAACCAACAGATTGGGAAAAGATCTTAACCAATCCTAAGTCTGATAGAGGGCTAATATTCAATATATACAAAGAACTCAAGAAGTTAGACTCCAAAAAACCAAATAACCCCATCAAAAAATGGGGAACAGAGCTAAACAGAGAATTCTCAACTGAGGAAATTCACAGGGCTGAGAAGCACCTAAAGAAATGCTCAACATCCTTAGTCATCAGGGAAATGCAAACCAAAACAAGTCTGAGATTCCACCTCACGCCAGGCAGAATGGCTAAGATCAAAAACTCAGGTGACAGCAGATGCTGGTGAGGATGTGGAGAAGGAGGAATACTCCTCCACTGTTGGTGGGACTGCATGCTGGTACAATCACTCTGGAAATCAGTTTGGCGGACCCTCAGAAAAATGGACGTAATATTACCTGAGGGGGCGGCCGGGAACCTCAGCTTGGGCCACTGGGCTCCAAAGCAAATTAGCGCTGGGACAAAGATCCCTCTCAGGAGCTCGGAAAAGCTGGGAGAGGGCCAAAGACACGCCCAACAGCTCACCAGGAACTGCCCCGAACCTGCAAGGTACAGGGACCGAGATCAGACCCGGTGCCACAGCTCTCCAAACCCAAACACCTCTCAGAGAGAGCTGGTCTTCAAGGAGTACTGACACAGAGACCTGCAGGAGGGGCAAGCCACAACCAGACAGAGTAAGATCAGCTAGCAACAGAGTCAACAAGATGGCAAAAGGCAAGGGCAAGAACATAAAGAACAGAAACCAAGAGTACTCTGCACCATCAGAACCCAGCTCTCCCACCACAGCAAGCCCTGGATACCCCAACACACCAGAAAAGCAAGACTCAGATTTAAAATCATT
>CM052714.1:67593101-67611882 GCA_028551405.1 Uromys caudimaculatus
GAGTACTACTCAGCTATAAAGAATAATGACTTAATGAAATTTGCAGGCAAATGGATGGAACTTGAAAATATCATCCTGAGCGAGGTAACTCAGTCACAAAAGAACGAGCATGGTATGTACTCACTGATAAGTGGATATTAGCCCAAAAGTTCAGAATGTCCAAGTTTCACTTAACAGTAACCGCTGGACTGAGAGTGAGGTACCAGATGGAGGGGTTGGAGAAAGGTCTGAAGGAGTGGAGGGAATTGGTAGCCCCATGGAGGGAGCAAGAGCATCAATGGGCCTGACCCTCCCCCTGGTCGTCCTGGAGTTCAGACCACCAACCAAAGAATACACATCTATTGACCCATGGTTTGGACTACATATATGGCAGAGGACGACTTCGATGGTCATCAGGGAGAAAGGAGAGGCCCTTGGGCCTGAGGGTGCTATTGGCCCCAGTAAAGTGGAATGTCAAGGTGGGAATATGGAAATGGGTGGGCGGGTAGGTGGGAGGAGGAATTCCCTCACAGAGGCCGGAGGGGGAGAGGATGGGGGTTTCCAAATAGGAGACCCAGAAAAGGGGAAACATTGGAAATGTAAATAAAGTATCAAAAAAAAAAAGATTTATTTTGCAGCAAATAAAAAAAAAATACTACCTGAGGACCCAGCTATACCTCTCCTGGCATATACCCAAAAGATGCTCCAACATGTAAAGAGAGACATGCTCCACTATGTTCATAGCAGCCATATTTATAATAGCCAGAAGCTGGAAACAACCCAGATGTTCCTCAGCAGAGGAATGGATACAGAAAATGTGGTACATTTACACAATGGAATACTATTCAGCTATTAAAAACAACGATTTAATGAAATTTGCAGGCAAATGGATGGAACTTGAAAATATCATCCTGAGCTAGGTAACTCAGTCACAAAAGAATGAACATGGTATGTACTCACTGATAAATGATTATTAGCCCAAAAGTTCAGAATACCCAATCTTCACTTTACAGAAACCGCTGGACTGAGAGTGAGGTCCCAGATGGAGGAGTTGGAGAAGGGACTGAAGGAGCTGAGGGAGTTTGGAGTCCCATGGAGGGAGCAACAGTGTCAACTAGCCCGACCCAACCGGTCCTCCTGGAGGCTGGAACACCAACCAAAGAATACGTATCAAGAGATCCATGGTTTGGACCACATATGTGGCAGAGGAGGGCCTTGTTGGCCATCAGGGGGAGGAGAGGCCCTTGGGCCTGAGGGTGTTAGAAGCCCCAGAAAGGGGAATGTCAAGGTGGGAATAAGGGGGTGGGTATTTGGGTGGGTGGGAGGTAGAATACCCTCATAGAGGCGGGGGAGGGGGCAGGGATAGGGGGTTTCCAAAGAGGAGACCTGGAAAGGGGGAAACATTGGAAATGTAAATAAAGTATCAAAAAATAAATAAATAAGTAAAAAAACAAAAGAAATGTGTGCTTTGAAACTTTAGTAAAGTTTCTTTTATGAATGTGGGTGCCCTTGCATTTGGAGCCTAGATGTTCAGAATTGAGAGTTCTTGGTAGATTTTTCCTTTGATGAGTTATGAAGTGTCCTTCCTTATCTTTTTTGATGACTTTTGCTTGAAAGTCGATTTATGTGATATTAGAATTGCTTCTCTGGTTTGTTTCTTGGAACCATTTGCCTGGAAAATTGTTTTTCAGCCCTTTACTTTGAGGTAGTGTTTGTCTTTAATTCGGAGGTGCATTTCCTGTATGCACCAAAATGCTGGGTCCTGTTTACATATCCAGTCTGTTAGTCTATGTCTTTTTATTGGGGAATTGAGTCCATTGATGTTAAGAGATATTAAGGAATAGTGACTGTTGGTTCCTGTTATTTTCAGTGTTATTTTTATGTTTGCGTGTCTATCTTCATTTGGGTTTGTTGAAAGAAAATCACTTTCTTGCTTTTTCTAGGTGTAGTTTCCCTCGAGTTGACGTTTTCCATCTATTATCCTTTGTAGGGCTGGGTTTGTGAAAAGATAATGTGTAAATTTGGTTTTGTCATAGAATATCTTGGTTTCACCATCTATGGTAATTGAGAGTTTTGCTGGGTATAGCAGCCTGGGTTGGCAGTTGTGTTCTCTTAGTGTCTCTATGAGATCTTTCCAGAATCTTCTAGTTTTCATAGTCTCTGGTGAGAATTCTGGTGTAATTGTGATATATCTGACTTTATTTGTTACTTGACTTTTTCTCTTACTGATTTTAATATAGTTTTTTTTGTTTAGTTGCATTTGGTGTTTTGATTATTATGTGCCAGGAGGAATTTCTTTTCTGGTCAAATCTATTTGGAGTTCTGTAGGCTTCTTGAATGTTTATGTTCATCTCTTTCCTTAGGTTAGGGAAGTTTTCTCCTATAATTTTGTTGAAGATATTTACTGCCCCTTTAAGTTGGGAATCTTCACTCTCTTCTATACCTATTATCCTTAGGTTTGGTCTTCTCATTGTGTCCTGGATTTCCTGGATGTTTTGGGTTAGGAGTTTTTTGCATTTTTCATTTTCTTTGACTTTTGTGTCAATGTTTTCTATGGTATCTTCTGCACCTGAGATTCTCTCTTCTATTTCTTGTATTCTGTTGGTGATACTTGCATCTATGACTCTTGATCTCTTTCTCGGGTTTTCTAACTCCAGGGCTGTCTCCCTTTGTGATTTCTTTATTGTTTCTATTTCTGTTTTTAGATCCTGGTTGGTTTTTTCCATTTCCTTCACTTGTTTGGTTGTGTTTTCCTGTATTTCTTTAAGGGATTTTTATGTTTTCTTTTTAAGGGCTTCTAGTTGTTTACCTGTTTTCTCTTGTATTTCTTTAATGAAGTTATTTATTTCCTTCTTAAAGTCTTCTATCATCATCATGAGATGTGATTTTCAATCTGCGTCTTGCATTTCTGGTGTGTTCGTTTATCCAGGGCTTGATGTGGTGGGAGAGCTGGGTTCTGATGATACCAAGTAGCCTTGGTTTCTGTTCCTTATGTTCTTGCCCTTGCCTTTTGCCATCTGGTTATGTCTGATGCTAGCTGGTCTTGCTCTCTCTGACTGTGGCTTGTCCCTCCTGCAAGCCTCTATGTCAGTACTCCTTGGAGATCAGTTCTTTCTGAGAGATATTTGGGTTTGGAGAGCTGTATACAAGGTCAACTCTGGGGTGTAGACAGAAACCAGAAAGATCCTGTCCCCAGGTGTTCCTTGGTTACTGTGTCCTGATGACTCTGTGAGTGTCCCTTTTTATCCAGGAATTTGAGCAGTAGTGGTGCTTGCCTGTGCTTGAAGGTGTGTTGGCATTCCTTGTAGACCAGCTTATTGCTGGCATTATTTGGGTATGGAGCCCTGTGTCATAGGATCAGCTCTCCCACCACTATTTGTGTATGGAGCTGTGTTGCACAGGCCACAGGTGTAAACTGGAAGGCTCCTGTCCTAGACTTCTCCTCAGTCCCTGTGTCCTGAGATTTCGGGCAGTTCCCTCTGATCAGAGGTGCTGGTCTTACCTCTGCTCACAGGCTTGTCCACACTCCTGGGAGGCTACCTCTCTCCCTGGATTATTTGGGTATGGAACTGTGTGGCACAGGCCTTAGGCATAAACCAGAAGACTCCTGTCCCAGTCTGCCCCATGGTCCATGGTCCCTTTGTCCTGAGGGGTCCCTCTGAGCAGAATTTCTGGTCGTACCTCTGCTCACAGAGTTGTCCACCTTCCTGGGAGGCTAGCTCTTTCTCCACACTATTTGCGTATGGAGCTGTGTGGCACAGGCCACCAGTGTAAACTGGAAGGCTCCTGTCCTAGGCTTCTCCTTAGTCCCTGTGTCCTGAGGTTTCTGTGTGGGCCCCTCAGAGCAGAGGTGCTGGTCTTACCACTGCTCACAGGTTTGTGCACACTCCTGGGAGGCTAGCTTTCTCCCAGCGCTATTTGGGTATGGAGCCTTGTGGCACAGGCTCAGGTCCCCTGCCACAGATGGAGACTTGAAGGTTCTTGTCACAGGCTGCTCCTTGGTCCCTTGTCCTGAGGTTTCTGGGAGTGTCCCTTTGAGCAGAAGTGATGGTCTTCCCACCGTTCTCAGGCTTGTCCACACTTCTGGGAGGCTATCTCTCTCCTGGTTCTATTTGGGTATGGAGCCCTTTGGTACAGGATTAGCTCCCTGACTGCAGAAGGAAACTGAAAGCCAACAATAATTTTTTAAAAGCAATTTTCATAAAATGATTTCATCATTACTTGTAGTTACCATGTTGTGTGTTAAATCTTTATCTTCAGTGCTTTTCCTACTGTAATTAATTAAATACAAGTAAGCTCCAGATAACTAAAACCTTTCAGAATAGAGTCACATAAGTCCAGAGAGAAAATGTTGTAAACAGGTTTTTGCATAGATGTTCAAAAATTATTTAAGATATATAGGTTTGTAAGACAAAAAACAAAGACCAAAGCCCTTTGTGAAGGCTACATTAAAAATAATAGATGTTAGCAATAATACTTTATTAGATGTATCTAAATCTGGTTAAAGAATACACACTTTAGCTATGGCAAATCCTACATATGTTAATTCGGAGTAATTGTTTTCATATTTGTTCCAATTAGGCACATTTTCAAATGACTGATTTGTTTTCAACCCCAAGGCATCATACTTGAAAGGGTGTTTCTTATGTAGTGAAAAATTTAATTCCAATGTTTATAACCCACCATAAGAAAAAATAACTAGCCTATAAATGAAGCATAATGGTACACTTGTAATCCAGCCCTCAAAAAGTGGAGGCAGGAGAATCAGAAGTTCAAGGTTATTCTCGGCTATATACAAGTTCATGGACAGCCTGGCATAACAAGACACTTACTGAAAAACTAATAAACAACTTCTAACTTTCTACTTGAAAGCCTGATAGGGCTTATGAATCAAATAACTGATGAAATACAAATTTTATATGCTAGACCATTAAACAAAAAGCCAAAAGTCTTAGATGACTTGTATAATTTCCACAGGGAATGAGAAGGTAGTTTGAGCTGGAATTTAGATCACCTACTCAGTCTCTGCTTTGTGAACCACAGCACAGCACTGATTCTTTGGGGACTAATAGTACCAACCCCTATTTATATCAAATGCTCACCAGAAACTCTAGAGAGTGAAGACTGGCTTCCCATCTCTGTTAATAGCGTCAATGTAGAAGTAAATAGACATGAGCTATACAGTCAAGAGAATCACATCTACATGGCTCTCTTTGTATCCCTCTTCTTCATGGTCCTTATACCAAAAATCAGGGACATGTTAAAGAGGCTATTTTCCTCTACATGATTTATTTCTTAACTTTAAACATTTGTTTAAAAAATAAATCAAAAACTGTAGAAAGGATTTGTCAATGTCATTCTCTTGCATGCTGAAACGGAGCAATATATAATCTAGCTAGGTCCATGAAAAGCTGTCCTAAACAATTAGGAGACACACAAGTATGCATGTGGCTTGCACTGAGCATGCAGCCTCAATAGCATTGGTGAACAGGAAGGTCAAATTAGCCCTCATTAGACCTCATTAGAAACAGAGCAAGCTTGGCTGCAGTCGGTCTTCCTAAGATGGATTTAATTTTCCATAAACCACATATTGGGCAATCAAAGATGCTCTGCAGCATAGAGTAGGAAGGAGGCTTCTGTGAGCTATAATTTTAAAAGGCTATTTGTTCCCCACATGCAATTGTATGCTTTATTGCTAGCTCTGAGTGTCATCCAGGCTAAGGCAGGATCTAAATCAGTTGCAGGTGTGAATGACTTTGCTATGCCTGCTGTTACCCCAAGAAGCCAAGAACAACAAAGTTTATCATTCTGTTAACCCCACAATTAACCCTTACCAGATGTCCTGTTCATTGAAAGTGTTCCTCCTACACATACTTACACTCTGATTTTAACAGCGAATCCTCATTACTCAGGCACACACTGTAGAAGCTGAAGTGTATGTGATTATCACCCACACTTTTGGTTGAGAGAAGGGTTGCTTGCTTTGCTCAACTGAAAAATGTCTTCAACTCAGCCAATGAACAGCCATAGACATTGCGAGATATAAGGTTGAACTTGGCTTCTTGCCACTGCAAGTTCCTGACTTTCTCACTATCACTGCTTAAGTGTCCTATTTATAGAACGCCTAATCAGGCCCCTATCCCTAAAGGAGGATGGCAGAGTAAGAAGAACACGGGATGCTTTGAGTTAGTTATGTAACAAGTACCAGATTTTGTATAATATTTCATGTTTTCCAAATCCTATGATCTTGCCCTGTGTTGGTCTTCACAAGTATATCTTGAGTTCTTCCACGGAAAATGTTCTGTTTGTTTTGTAGGCTGCACTTGGTGTTGGAATTATAAGAGCTAACTTGGTATCTCTATTCCACATGACTTTTTGTTAGTTTTTCTTATTTTAAGAAAAGCAGGCTTTTATCAGACTGACCCAATCTTTTATGACAACAATGTCTGGAATCCAATCACTTATATGAGTGTATCTGCAGCTTGGTATCTCATAAGCATTTCTCTTTCCTTCCTTAAGACAGAATGTTCTTTTTGGCAGGAAGACAGGGAACATCCCTAAATGCCACGTCCATGTCCACCACTCTAAAAGGGTGGTGTAAGCTGCTACATTGCATCCTTTTACAGTGTAAGTTGACAGTGTATGACATTGAATCTTTTGCTTATTGAGTGAGAAGTTGAGACAGAGGCTTCACAGGAGAAGAGGAGTGCGGTTGGCAGCTGTGAGTCAAACTCTGGTATACCACACTCTGTTCCCTTCTAACCACTGCTGGAACATGTCATGAGTCAGCCCTGGGCATCTTTTTTATTTATTGAAGACTCACTGCCTATTAATGAGAAATAGCCAACCCTGCCTACTGGCTCCACAGCAGTGGGATTCTGTATCTGTGATGAGTGGCCAACAGGAGTTCAAGTCATTGGTAGTTTATAACTGCAGAGGCATCCTCAATGAGCAAGAAAAAAACTGACTAAATTACTGTATCTACCCAGGTGGCAAACATACAATGCAAAGTGTGCATATTGAGGCTTAGGAAGTGTGTCCATGGAGAAACAGAAGAGTTTGGGTAAAGGCTAAGGCTGCTCTTCTGCTCAGGTAGCTGAGGTCTTATCTAGTATGTGGGAGCCCTGGGAACCATCCCCAGCACTGCATCAATAGGGTTTATAATTCTAGCACTTAAAAAGTGCAAACAGGAGGATGTGAAACTTGAGACCATTCTTACTACATGGTCAGCCTGTTACATAAGACCCTGCTCCTCATCCCCCCAGAAAAAAGTAAGAAGGAAAGAGAAAAAGGAGGTAGGGAGAGGATCAGGGAGAAAGGAAGGAAGAAAAATGCATATTCCAATGAGATTTGAGTTGGAGGCCCAAATCCTGTGACCTTCCCCAGTCAGCTTCACCCATTCAGACTCCACTCTTTTCAACTTTGAAATGCAGGGACAGATTGGATCCACAAGTCAAAAACCAAAGGAAAATGCAGATGTAGACTACCATGAAGAGTGAACTGAAAGGCAGTGTTTTCACATGGTTCAGAATTAACACACACATGGCAAGGGATATCATTGGAGTATCATTTTCAGGGTGCTCTGAGACATGATGTCACAGTGAGGGCCACACTGTCCAGAAGAATACAAAGGTAGGCCATGTCAAAAGGTGAGGGAAAGATGGGACAGATGCTGCCTAGCTCAAGGAACCAAAAGAGTTCTTTATATATTTACATAATAGAAATTGAGAGGGCAGCAATATGAAAGGTGTTAGAAAAAAATAAGATGGTTGTCCAGGTTAGTCACTGGAAAGCTAAGCCAGGTACTCAGTGGGAGATCCTAAACAAGAGGCTATGACAGTCCAAATGATTTCTTAGCAGTTCATTATATAAGAAGTCAGAGGAGAAATTCAGAGGATTCCATTATGCTGGAGAAGGAAAGGAATACAATAATTCTGCTTGAAGAAACTTAGTTAGATTGAACAGTTAGGCAAAAACTCCATAAAAACTCAATGTACAGCACCAGGAGCTGATCCTGTGTCACAGTGCTCCATACCCAAATACCGCTGGGAGAGAGCTGGTCTCCCAGAAGTGCAGATAAATCTGTGAGCACAGGTAAGACCACCACTTCTTCTCAAATTCCTGGCCCAGGAGGGACCCACCCTGAGCCCTCAGGACACAGGAACCTAGGAGCAGCCTGGGACAGGATCCTCCCAGTTTTCATCTGGGCCAAGAGCTGACCCTGAGCCACAGCTCTACATACACAAATTCCTCTCAGACAGAACTGGTCTCTCAGGAGGACTGACACACAGACTTGCAGGAGGGACAAGCCACACTCAGACAGCAAGACCAGCTAATACCAGAGATAACCAGATGGCATGAGGAAAGGCAAGGGCAGGAACATAAGCAACAGAAGCCAAGGATACTTGGCATCATCAGAACTCAGTTCACCCAACACAGGGAGCCCTGGATACCACAACATACCAGAAAAACAAGACTCTGATTTAAAATCACACCTCATGATGAAGATAGAAGACTTTAAGAAGGATATAAGTCCCTTAAAGAAATACAGGAGAACACTGGCAAATAACTAGAAGCCCTTAAAGAGGAAACACAAAAATCCTTTAAAGAATTACAAGAAAACACAATCAAACAGGTGAAGGAATTGAACAAAACCATTCAGGATCTAAAAATGGAAATAGAAACAATAAAGAAATCACAAAAGGGAGACATCCTTAGAGATAGAAAACCTAGGAAAGAGATCAGGACTCATAGATGCAAGCATCACCAACAGAATACATGAGATTGAAGAGAGACTCTCAGGTGCAGAAGATATCATAGAAAACATTGACATAATAGTCAAAGAAAATGCAAAATGCAAAAAACTTCTAACCCAAAACATCCAGGAAATCCAGGACACAATGAGAAGATCAAACTTAAGGATAATAGATGTAGAAGAGAGTGAAGATTCTCAGCTTAAAGGGCCAGTAAATATCTTCAACAAAATTATAGAAGGAAACTTCCCTAACCTAAAAAAAGAGATGCCCATGAACACACAGGAAACCTACAGAACTCCAAATAGACTGGACAAGAAAAGAAATTCTTCCTGTCACATAATAATCAAAACACCAAATGCATAAAACAAAGAAACAATATTAAAAACATTAAGGGGAAAAGGTCAAGTAACATATAAAGGCAGACCTATCAGAATTACACCAGATTTCTCACCAGAGACTATGAAAGCTAGAAGATTCTGGGAAGATCTCATACAGACTCTAAGAGAGCACAAATGCCAGCCCAGGCTCCTATACCCAGCTAAACTCTTAATTACCATAGATGGAGAAAATGAGATATTCCATGACAAAACCAAATTTACACAATATTTTTCCATATATCCAGTCCTACAAAGAATAGTAGATGGAAAACATCAACACGAGGAGAGAAACTACACCCTAGAAAAAGTAAGAAAGTAATCTTCTTTCGAAAAACCTGAAAGAAGATAGCCACACAAACATAAAAATAACATCGAAAATAACAGAAAGCAACAATCACTCTTCCTTAATATCTCTTAACTTCAATGGACTCAATTCCACAATAAAAAGACATAGACTAACAGACTGGATATGTAGACAGGACCCAGCATTTTGCAGCACACAGGAAATGCACCTCAGGGTCAAAGACAGATACTACCTCAGAGTAAAGGGCTGGAAAACAACTTTCCAAGCAAATTGTCGCAAAAAACAAGCTGGAGTAGCCACTCTAATATTGAATAAAATCAACTTTCAACCAAAAGTTATCAAAAAGAATAAAGAATAAGGAAGGACACTTCATATTCATTAAAGAAAAAAACCTACCAAGATGAACTCTCAATTCTGAATATCTATGCTCCAAATGCAAGGGCACCCACATTCATAAAAAAAAAAACAAAAAAAAACAAAAAAAAAAAACCTTACTAAAGCTCAAAGCACACATTGTACCTCACACAATAATAGTGGGAGACTTCAACACCCCACTCTCATGAGTGGACAGATAATGGAAACACAAACTAAACAGAGACACATTGAAACTAACAGAAGTTAAGGACCAAACAGATTTAACAGATATTTATAGAACATTTTATCCTAAAACAAATGAATATACCTTCTCAGAACCTCATGGCACCTTCTCCAAAACAAAACAGGCCTCAACAGATATAAGAAGATTGAAATATTCCCATGCATCCTATCATATCTCCATGGACTAAGGCTGGTCTTCAATAGCAACAACAGAAGCCCAAATACACATGGAATCTGAACAACACCCTACTCAATGATAACTTAGTCAAGGAAGAAATAAAGAAAGAAATGAAAGACTTTAGAGTTTAATCAAAATGAAGGCATAACCTACCCAAACTTATGGGACACAATGAAAGCAGTGCTAAGAAGAAAACTCACAGCTCTGAGTGCCTCCAAAAAGAAACTGGAGAGAGCATACCCTTGCATCTTAACAGCATATCTGAAAGCTCTAGAACAAAAAGAAGCAAATATACCCAAGGCAGGAAATAATCAAACTCAGAGCTGAAATCAACCAAGTAGAAACATAAAGAACTATACAAAGAATCAGCCAAACCAGGAGTCGGTTTTTTGAGAAAATCAACAAGACAGATAAACCCTTCGGCAGACTAACCAGAGGGCACAGGGACAGTATCCAAACTAACAAAACCAAAAATGAAAATGGAGATATGATAATAGAAACTGAGGAAATTAAAAAATCATCAGATCCTACTACAAAAGCCTTTATTCAACAAAATCTGAAAATCTGGATGAAATGGGCTAGATGGGTTTAGTACAGAATTCTATCAGACCTTCAAAAAGACATAATACCAATACTCTTCAAACTATTCCACAAAATAGAACCAGAAGGAACACTACTCAGTTCATTCTATGAAACCACAGTTATGCCGTATATTCTCCCTTGGAGATGGAACAGTTTCTGTCTAATCAGGAACTTGTCACAATTTCCTTTTATAGAAGACTTCATAAGAGACTTTTTCCTACTTCCATCATGTTTAATGTTACAAATAGATTTTAAAAACTGAAAAAAAGAGAGAGACTTAGGTTGAGCTTTTATATGTACAGAGAAACAAAAATAATATCACTATTTACCAGAAAAAGAAACAAGCAAGAGGAGAACAGAATAAAATATTTAAGTACTGAAGGGAAAAATAAAAGCCTGCCTACTTAAAATTCTTTGTCCACCTACTTAAAATTATATGTCCAGCAAAATTATGCTTCAAGATGAAAAAGATATAGAGAATTTTTCAGAGAAATCTGAGATAATTCATTTCCTGCAGACCTATCCTAAAAGTTAAAAGTTATTCACATTGAAGGAAAATAATGTAGTTCAGAAATTCAGATTTACATACAGAAAATATTAAACAGTCAATGCAATTTAAAAAATTTTTCAGATTTTTTTTTTTTTACTATTAAAAGAAAGTCAATGTAGAAATTCAGAGAGAAAAGATTAGACCCATAGAATACTCTTCATTATTTCAGTAGCAAGAGTAAGTCAGTGAAATTAGGGTGTCAGGCATTGATTTTGGAACTATCAGGAAGTCCCAACACTTTGACTGTATAATAACAAGGGTGTGGGTGTGTCTGTAAAACAGTAGTCAAGCTAAGCTAATGAAGTAAAGCTTAGACACTAGAGCTATATATGATGTTGCTTGCTGCCCTCTGGGGGAAAATGTGTGTCTCAAATAAAAGATGATATTGTGAAGGGAAGAATTGGTATTTTGAATAAAAGGTCAACTTTAGTCTACTGACTTAAAGTTTCTGGTGGAAATTTGTACTTGCTTTGTCTCACAGAAGCTCATGCTCAAACAGTGATTGTGAACACAGAGTTGCAAAGCCCTCTACTATCCACCTGACCCAAATACCAGAAAACTGTCAATATGTATTCAAAAGTCATTTGATGCAACATTGGAAGTTATGGCCTGGAGATGAGAAATGGGGGTTCCATGGAAGCCAGAGTGGCATCTGTGATCTTCGTATTTTAGGTGCTTCTGTGTGACATAGTAGCTGGTTCTTAGCTCCATTTTGAGTAGCAAGCCAGGGGGTGAGACTAGGAATAGAAGTGAGTTAAATTGTTGGTGTGGTAGTTCAAATGAAAATTAATAACCAAGGGAAGGGCTGTGATGGAGGACAAAGGAAACAAAGTACAACACTGTACAGTTGAGGATCCCTCAGCAGCACTGGTGGAGTGAACCAGATGAAGCACTTGAGTAACTATAGAATGCATATAGTCACTGGAATGGACCAAATGAGATGACTCTGCAGTCCATGCTGGCTTTGATTTCTGGACATCTAGACCACCATGAGATTTAAGTCCTTTCTGTGAATTAGTCTTCCCCAGGTCAAGTATTAGGCCATCCTGGGAAGGAACTGTTGGGCGGTGATTTCCAGCCTGGTTTTGGAGTTGGAATAACTTGAGTTTTAGTGTCAGTGCTAGCCAAGTCAGTAACTACTTTTAGAATCATTTTCCTGTCTCTATGATCTGACTAACTTGATCTATGGGGGAAGGGTCACCAGGAGACCAAACAGGACATGGGGAAGGGCACTGAGCCCACAGGTCAGCATCCAGTCAATCATCTCTACTTAGTATATAATTCTATCTTCTGAGAAACTTAAAGTCGAATTAAAACATATAAACCATGAAGAAATGACTATAAAATATTTTATAAAACATCTGATTTTCCTGGTTTCCTTTTTTCAGAATACCCTCATGTCTCTCTTAAAGGATTGAATTGAATTTACGTATCTATATAGCTACTATTCCTGAAAACAGAACCCAAGTAGCAGCACAGATTCTGGGAAATTTCTCACCTGTGTCACAGAGTAGATTTTTTCCTCAGCAAGCTCTGCTTCCCCTTCCCGCCCGTTGTCCCTCTCCTGCTCTGTCTGTAAGCAATTTATGTGAGGTACATGTGATTTTGGTTGCCAAACTCATCAGTGCTTTGACTTTTAGGATGTTCTCATAAATAATTCTGAAAAAAGAATCGAATGCACATGAGCCAAATGTTGCTCTTCTTGGAAAAAGATTATTTTCAGTTCTCTGGGTTAGATTTATAGGTGATAAAAGCAAAACTGCAATGGACCAGAAAGTATTTTTGTTGACCAATGAGTGACTTAGTGACTTCTGGTAGTACCAATTGTTCAAAGCCAGACACCCAAATAAGCACTACCTCTAGTACTCATAAGCCATCACTCACCAGAACACCTAAAACGACTTGTCAGGAATTTTGCTTCGAAAAGATCCTATATAAGATATCTCTGTGGGTTTATTCAGAAAATATTTTTGTTGTCAAAGGTCAAACCGATATTTCCTACACTTAAGAACACAATCCTGGCATCTTCCTGGGTGTTCTGGAGTCCTGTCTGTCCTTCTACCACTGTAGGATACCTGCAGTAGTCACAGTCACTCTTTTTTTTTTTTTTTTTTTGGTTTTTCGAGACAGGGTTTCTCTGTGTAGCCCTGGCTGTCCTGGAACTCACTCTGTAGAACAGGCTGGCCTCGAACTCAGAAATCTACCTGCCTCTGCCTCCCAAGTGCTGGGATTAAAGGCCTGTGCCACCACTGCCCAGCCTATGATATGATGTGATATGCTATGCTATGTGGTAGGATGTAGTAACAAACACCTTTAATCCCAACCCTCAAGGCTGAGGCTGGTGCATCTCAGTGCACTTGAGGCCAGTCTGGTTTACATAGTAAGTTCCACCATGGACAGCCAGGCTATATAGTACTACCCTGTCTAAAAAAATAAAAACAAAACCAAACACTTGCAAATGCTACATACTGAGAGGTATGATAAAGTTTCTTTTTGTTTCTTGTTTTTGACAGGTTGCTGCATTTTTTCCTTGTCTGCATTTAGTTACTGTAAGATTTGTGGCCTCCACATCCCTAGGGTAAAACACAGTGGTGAGGAAATGTTTCCATGTAAAATGGCTATGCACACCTCAGATCACATCCTGTGGGAATATTCAGAGATCAAATAAGTCCTGTGAACTGCCTCTGATAACTAGGCTGGACCGGTATTTGCTGATGCAAACCATTTCTTATCAAATCAGTTTTGTGCTTCATTTTAAAATCAGTCAATCAGCCTCTCAGCCAATCAATCAATCAATCAATCAATTGATCATTTTTAACCTAAATGATAGTGGTATAAATATTGGTGAGTAACATCCTAAATATGCACATATATCAGACTGTCTTCCTAACATGGGACATTTTTATTTTTAGAGTATATATTTAACCAAAGAAAACACATGGAAACTGAGAGGAATGGACAATTCCCACAAACGTTTCTGAATTACATAGTATAAGGACATAGTTTTAAAATTGTATAGGAAATTCCAACTAAATTTAGTAAAAAGAGGAAAGAAAAAAATGGCTAAGTCTCAACCTGTTTTTTAAAATGTGCACATAAACTCCAATAAAATTGGTATGAGATTCAGTTTTAACCAAATGTATTTGAAATTTACTCTTTCATATATCCAGGAAAAGGGAAAGAGTTCAAGTTCATTGTTTGGACTGGTTGCTAATTCATTCTGATTTCCACAACACCCACATTATTACAAAAGTTCTGTCCATGTCTGCTAAAGGTGTCATGCTTCCTTATACTAAGACACTACAAAAAGACTGACCATATCCAGGCCTTTCTAGTCCTGGTGAAGTAGCTACAATAAAGTAGAACATTTGGTTTCTTTTAAGATGGAAAAAAAATGATCTGGGCTCCAGTTTTCTTTTCTGGCTCCTCCAAACACACTTTTATATTTGTTCTTTCTTAAGCTGAAAAGTTACCAGAGTCATTCAGAAAGCCAAACCCTGCTCTGAAATGTCCAGACAGGGCATGCATGTGGGCTTGGGAAAAGAAAGCCTGCACTATACCCGAGGTCTCTTTCCAACTTTCATAATCTGTATTTTATGTCTTAACCCTTAGAAACAATGCCAATTTCCTTACACATGGGCTGGTGTATTCTTTCTCCAGAAACATACAAAGATAGCCAACAAAACTAAATGTCTCTAATGTAATTCATTAAATAAATTATATTAACAAGATTTTGAAAATTTAGAAACAAGACAGTTAAGGATTATATTGTCTAGATTCCTGTTATTATAAGTAAATAGGTGAAGAAATTAAGTTGTGAAGCTAAAAATTGTTATTTTATTTCACTGTTCTAGAGACTTCATCACAGGACTAAATAGTCCCATTGTTTTAAGGCTTTGCATTAGAGAGGTACATCAGGAGCCTAAAAGCAGAAAAAGAAGACAGGGCTGGCCTGGCTTCTTCTGTGTACAGAATGTTACCAGTAATCTAAGGACTTTTCAGTAGGTTCTACCTTCTAATATTCCATGGTTTTCCCATTGGGGTCACTTTGGACAATGTATAACATCATTATGATTTCTATAAATTCAAAGTTACAGAAATTGTGTAGTGATTTCTCAGTGATAACTCCAAAAGCATAATCAACAAAAGAAAGGCAAGTTGTACATCATGCAATTTTAAAATATTTGTTCATCAAAAAGTACTATCAGAATTAAAAAGATACCCAGCAAGGCATGCATGAAGATATGAGTTCAGTCTCTAGAACTCTGTAAAATGTTAGCTGGGCATTGTGGTATATGCCTGGAATCCCAGCTCTGAAGAGGCAAAGACAAGCTAGCCAGCCTGGCTAAATCAAAGATCCCCAAATCAATGAAAGACTCCATCCCTCAAAATCTAAATGGCTATTGAGGTGCAACATTTGAGATTTCCCTCTGGCCTCCACACATGCATACACTTTTGTGTGTATGCAAACACACAGACCTGCACACGTTACTTGACCCCCATCACACATCCAAGATAGTATTAATAGGATAAAAATACAATCCAGTCCCCCAAGTGATAAAAATATTTATAAATATTATATCTAATATGGATTAATATTTATTTTTAGGGAGAAATTTTAATACTTAATGCTGTTTTAGTTAGGGTTACTATTGCTATAATGAAACACCATTACCAAAAGAAAATTGGGGAGGAAAGGGGTTATTTGGCTTACATTTCCATATCATAGTCCTTCATTGAAGGAAGTCAGGACAAGAACTCAGACAGGGCAGCAACCAGGAGGTGGGTGCTGAAGCAGAGGCCCTGGAAAAGTTCTGCTTACTGGCTTGCACTTTGTGGTTTGCTCAGCCTTCTTTCTTATGGAACTCAGGACCAGCAGCCCAGGCATAGCACCACCCACAATGGACTGGGCCCTCCCCTATCAATCACTTGCCTATTGCTTGATTTTATGAAGTCATTTACTTTTTATTTTCTTTATTTACATTTCAAATGCTATCCTCTTTCCTGGTTTCCCCTCTGCAAACCCCCTATGCCATCTCCCCTTAACCTGTTTCTATGAGGATACTCCCCCACCCACCTACCCATTTCTATTTCACCTCCCTAACATTCCTCTACAATGGGACATTAACCCTTCACGGGACCAAGGGCCTCCCTTCCCATTGATGCCAGATAAGACCCCTTCAGTTCCTTCAGTCCTTCCCCTGACTCCTCCATTGGGGTCCTTGTGCTCAGTCCAAAGGTTGACTGTGAGCATCTACATCTGTATTGGCCAGAATCTGGCAGAGCTTCTCAGGAGACAGCTGTTTCAGGCTCCTGTCAGCGAGTATTTCTTGGGATCAGCAATAGTGTCTGGGTTTGGTGGTTGCATGTGGGACAGATCCCAAGGTGGAGCAGTTTCTGGATGGCCTTTCTATCAGTCTCTGTTCCACTCTTTGTCCTTGTATTTCTTTTTCGACAGGAGTAATTCTGGGTGAAAATTTTGGATATGGGTGGGTGGCCCCATCCCTCAACTAGGGGGCCATGCCTAACCTCTGGATACGGTCTCTACAGGTTCTCCCTCCCCTTTGTGGGGTATTTCAGCTAATGTCATCCCTATGGGGTTCTGGGAGGCTCTTGCTTTCCTGGAATAATCTGGGACTTTCTGGCTGCTACCTCCAGTTCCCCATCCCCCATTGCTACATACTTCTGTTCAATTTCCTGACCCTCTGTACTTCTCTATCTCCTCCCATACCTGATTCTTCCCCTCTTTTCCCATTCCCCTCTTCTCTTCCTCCAAAGACCCTTTCACCCTCTACTTCCCTTGATTATTTTTTCTTTTGTTTTTTTTCTTTTTCTTATTTATTGTTATTCCCATGGGGTTATTTTCTTTATTTACATTTCAAATGTTATCCCCTTTCCTTGTTTCACCCCCCAGTAACACCCTATCCAATTCCCCCTTCCCCTAATTCTATTAGGGTGTTCCCCATCCATCCACCTTTCCACCCTCGAATTGCCATACACGGGGGCATCAAGCCTTCACAGAACCAATGGCCTCTTTTCCCACTGATGCCCTACAAGGCCATCCTCTGCTACATATGCACCAGGAGCCCTGGGTCCCTCCAAGTGTACTCCTTGGTTTGTGGCTTAGTCCCTGGGAGCTCTGTGTGGTCTGGTTGGTTGATATTGTTGTTCTTCCTGTGGGTACTCACTGATAAGTGAATATTAGCCCCAAAGCTCTGAAAACCCAAGA
This sequence comes from Uromys caudimaculatus, assembly GCA_028551405.1. Taxonomy (NCBI): domain Eukaryota; kingdom Metazoa; phylum Chordata; class Mammalia; order Rodentia; family Muridae; genus Uromys; species Uromys caudimaculatus. The sequence continues at coordinate 67,610,654 of CM052714.1, forward strand.
TACAATTCAAAGACCACATGAAACTTGAGAAGAAGAAAGACCAAAGTGTGGGTATTTTGGTCCTTCTTAGAAGAGGAACAAAATACGCATGGGAGCAAATATGGAGACAAAGTGTACAGCAGAGACTGAAGGAAAGGCCATCCAGGGACTGCCAATTTCCAAATGAATTTGAGAATTGCTCTTTCTAAGTCTATGAAGAATTGAGTTGGAATTCTGATGGGGATTTCATTGAATCTGTAGATTGCTTTTGGCAGGATGGCCATTTTAACTATATTAATCCTGCCAATCCACGAGCAAGGGAGATCTTTCCATCTTCTGAGGTCTTCTTCGATTTCTTGACTTGAAGTTCTTGTCATACAGATCTTTTACTTGCTTGGTTGGAGTCACACCAAGATGTTTTATATTGTTTGTGACTATTGCGAGAGGGTCATTTGCCTAATTTCTTTCTCAGCCTGTTTATCCTTTGAGTATAGGAAGTCTACTGATTTGTTTGAGTTAATTTTTTTTTTTTTTTTTGGTTTTTCGAGACAGGGTCTCTCTGTACAGCCCTGGCTGTCCTGGAACTCACCTGTAGACCAGGCTGGCCTCGAACTCAGAAATCCGCTTGTCTCTGCCTCCCAAGTGCTGGGATTAAAGGCGTGCGCCACCACTGCCCGGCTTGTTTGAGTTAATTTTATATCCGGTCACTTTGCAGAAGTTGTTTATCAGCTGTAGGAGTTCTCTGGTGGAGTTTTTCAGGTCACTTAGGTATATGATCATATCATTTGCAAATAGTGATATTTTGATTTCTTCCTTTCCAATTTGTATCCCTTTGACCTCCTTTTGCTGCCTAATTGCTCTAGCTAGAACTTCAAGTACTATATTGAATAGATAGGGAGTGAGTGGGCAGTGTTGTCTAGTCTCTGATTTTAGTGGGGTTGATTCAAGTTTCTCTCCATTTAGCTTGGTGTTGGCTACTGGTTTGCTGTATATTGCTTTTACTATGTTTAGGTATGGACCTCGAATTCCTGATCTTTCCAAAACTTTTAACATTAAGGGATGTTGAATTCTGTCAAAAGCTTTTTCAGCATCTAATGAAATGATCATGTGTTTTTTTTTCCTTTGAGTTTGTTTATATAGTTGGTTACATTGATGTATTTCTTTATATTGAACCATCCCTGCATCCCTGGGATGATGTCTACTTGACCGCAATAAATCATCATTTTGATGTGTTCTTGGATTCGGTTTGT
>CM052714.1:67612382-67628534 GCA_028551405.1 Uromys caudimaculatus
TTTCTAGGCCCGCCTACCTCGGTCCCTGTGTCTCGCGGGTTCGGGGCAGTACCTGGTGAGCTGTGGGGCGTGTCTTTGGCCCTCTGCTGGGTCTTGCGGTCTCCTGAGAGGGATCTTTGTCCTGGCGCTGATTAGCTGTGGGGCCCTGTGGCCCAAGCTGAGGTTTCCGGCTGTCGCCGGAAGCTGCTGGCCGTCAGTCTCTGTGGCCCGCAGAAAGCGGCCAGAGTCAGTGAGCTCTGGGGACGCTTTGCCCCTGCTATGGGCTTTTCTGCGTTCCTGGGAGAGAGAGGATTTTCTCCCGAAGCTGCTTGTCTATGGAATCCTAGTGTCCCAGGCAGAAGTTTCCTGCCACAGCCGCCCGCTTTTGGGATCCAGGGGGGTTTCTAGGCCCGCCTACCTCGGTCCCTGTGTCTCACGGGTTCGGGGCAGTACCTGGTCGAGTAGTGTTCCTTCTATTTCTATTTTGTGGAATACTTTGAATAGTATTGGTATTAGTCTTCTTTGAATGTCTGATAGGATTCTGCATTAAACCCATCTGGTCCTGGGCTTTCTTTGTTTTGGAGACTTTTAATGACTGTTTCTATTACTTTAGGGGTTATGAGACTGTTTAGAAGGTTTATCTGGTCCTGATTTAACTTTGGTACTTGGTATCTGTCTAAAAATTTGTCCATTTCATCCGGATTTTCCAGTTTCATTGAGTATAGGCTATTATGGTAGGATCTTATGATTTTTTAAAATTTCCTCAATTTCTGTTGTTATATCTCCCTTTTTATTTCTAATTTTGTTAATTTGAATACTTTCTCTGTGCCCTCTGGTTAGTCTGGCTAAGGGTTTATCTATCCTGTTGATTTTCTCAAAGTACCAGCTCCTGGTTTGGTTCATTCTTTATGTAGTTCTTGTATGTTTATGAGTATCTCTTTCTTTAGGTTAGGGAAGTTTTCTTCTATAAGTTTGTTGAAGATATTTACTGGCCCTTTAAGTTGGGTATCTTCATTCTCTTCTATATCTGTTATCCTTAGGTTTGGTCTTCTCATTGTGTCCTGGATTTCCTGGATGTTTTGGGTTAGGAGCTTTTTGCATTTTGCATTTTCTTTGACTCTTGTGTCTATGTTTTTAATGGTATCTTCTCTGCACCTGAGATTCTCTCTTCTATCTCTTGTATTCTGTTGGTGATGCTTGCATCTATGACTCCTGATCTCTTTCATAGATTTTTCTATCTTCAGGGTTGTCTCCCTTTGTGATTTCTTTATTGACTCTATTTCCATTTTTAGATCTCAGATGGTTTTGTTCACTTCCTTTACCTGTTTGATTGTGTTTTCCTGCAATTTGTTAAAGGATTTTTGTGTTTTTTCTTTAAGGGCTTCTAGCTGTTTACTTATGTTCTCCTATATTTCTTTAAGGGAGTTATTTGTGTCCTTCTTAAAGTCCTCTATCATCATCATGAGATGTCATTTTAAATCAGTGTCCTGGGGTATCCAGGCCTTCTGTGTTGGGAGAACTGGATTCTGATGATGCCAAGCATCCCTGGTTTCTGTTGCTTTTGTTCTCAGCCTTGCCTCTAGCCATCTGGTTATCTCTGGGTTAGCTGGTCTTGCTGTCTCTGACTATGACTTGTCCCTCCTGTAAGCCTGTGTGTCACCACTCCTGGGAGACCAGTTCTTTCCTGGAAGAATTTGGTTATGGAGAACTGTTGCAGAGGGTCATCTTCGGGTCACAGATGGAAACTGTAAGGATCCTGTCCCTGGCTGTTCCTTGGTTCCAGTGTCCTTGTGGCTATTGTCAGGTCCCTCTTAGGCCAGGAATTTGAGCAGAAGTAGTGGTCAAACCTGTGCTCTCAGGTGTGTCAGCACTCCTGGGAAAACTGCTCTCTCCTGGTGAGATGTGGTTACAGAGAGCGGTGGCACAGGGTTCTCTCCAGGGGCAGATAGAAAACAGAAGGGTCCTGTTCCAGGCTGCCCCTTGGTTCCTTTGTCCTGAGGGCTCCAGGCCGGTCCCTTTGAGCAGAAATGGTGGTCCTACCTGGGTTCATAGGTATGTCAGCACTCCTGGGATATCAGCTCTCTCCTGGCAGGATGCGGGTATTGGGAGCTGTGGCACAGGGTCAGCTCTGGGTGCCAATCTGAAGTCATTTTCTTAATTGAAGTTTCTGCCTCTCAGATATCTTTAGATTGTTTCAAGTTGCCATAAAACCATCTAACACAAAAACAAATAAGACAAACAAACAAATAGCTATACAAACAAACCAACAAAAAACCATAATCTCAACAGAGAAAGATATTTGAACAGAGATATAATGAGCAAGTATACTAAAATAGTCTTCACCTACTAATTATTTCAGAAATATTGATCAGTCCTACTGTGAGATACCAGTTCACACCATTACCATGTGACTATCAGTAGTCATAAGCCATTTTGTGTATACTGGGAAAAAAGGGAATGGAAGGAATTCGAAGCAGTACCTCAAAATGATGTCTTTACTCCTGAATTCATAGCAGCAGTACTATCCAGAGTAGCTACTGTGTGGATGCAGCCCACTACTCCATCAAAAAAAGAAAATGTAACATATGTGTGCAACAGAATATCATACTTGGGGACATTATGGTAAGTGAAAAAAGCTAGTCAGCTAACAGCAATCATTGTGTGGTTTTGTTCGTTTGAAGTACTCAGAACTAAGACATGGGAACAGAAAGAAAAAGAAGTGTGATTTTCAGGAGCCAGGGAGAAGATGAAACAGGAACTGCTGACTTGTAGTTGAAGAATTTCAGTTTTGTGAGATGAAAGAACCCCAGAGATGGAAGTAGAGTATGGTTACATAACAATATCAAATCTTTCAGCAGAAAAAAACTGTATCTTTAAAAGATTAGATAGTAAATTCTAAGCTATGTCTAGTTGAACACAATAAAAATCATGGAATTCTTTGATATTTAATAGTGTAAAGTACTTTCTAATTTATTATTCATTAATATTTAGCATCTAAACCCATGCATAAGGAGTTACTTTTAACTACTTTTAAGAAAATAAGCATCAAAGAATAGATATAGATGAACAGTGTTCTGTTTCTTAATGGAGTTATCCTGAGAGGATTTTTATTTTAATAAAAGTTATTTTGTTTTAGCATAAACTTTTATTAAAATATTTATTTGTAAATAGTTACAGAACTCATGCAAAATTATTTGAGGCATAATGACAAGGCTTGGTGTGTAAAGGCACCTGCTGCACAAAAATGAGGACCCCTAATCTCCATATAAAAGCTGGGTACATAGTTCAAGCATCTGGAATCCCAGCATTCCTGAACACTATTTACATTCACTCCCACTTTGTGTGCAGGGCGATCCCAGCATGCTGGAACAATAAATTTTTCTTGCTTTTTGCATCGATCCCCAACTCCAAGGTTTTCACTCCATGGTGGGGTGGGGGTTTCCGGTAAGTTAAGGCTCTCCAAAGTCTTACATTTGGTGAATTGGCTGGGAAGTGATGCCCTGTGGGGACACACTGGAGTGGTAAATAGAGGTCTCGAGCAGGTACTGTGGTTCTTGTCTGTTGTTAGAGTCTGAGTCTGTAAGTCTATTTGAACTTTCAGTTTGCTTGCAAGTGGGGGGGGGGGGGTGTCTCAGAGATCCTATAGTATCTGGTGCAATCAAGGGCAGCAGGCAGATGTGCCTTAACATTGAGACTGAGGGGTATCTGGGGGACACCCCAGAGACCCCAGAAGGAGCTGGGAAGGTTCCACTTCTTCTGGAAACAGCAAGGCAATATCGGCAGGAGCTGAGTCTTGTTGTAACCTGGTTTACCTGGCTCCTGCCTTATCGGCAGGAGCACCTGGTTTGTCTTAGTGCAGCTGGAGCCAGTCAAGCAAGTCTGTTCTGTGTCTGTGGAAGGGATGAACTGTGTGTTGATTGCCTGTCTCTGTGTTCTTGAATCTGGATGCCCACCCATGGCAGGGTCTAGCTGTATGTGTGTTGATTGTTTTCCTCTGTGTTTGCTGGTATCTCATTCTATGTTCTTGGACTTAAACTGGAGACTATTTTTTTGGACATTGGACAGACTGAATCTACCCCATTAAACATCCTAGTTAACCACTGGAGGGAAGTTAGGGAAAGAGGAAAAAACTTGTCAGTACCAACTGGATCAAGTGCCCTATATAGTTACCTGGAAGAATCTAATGGAGGACACCCCTCCCCTCTCATAGATAAAAGCCTTTCTTTCCTCAAGACCCACCTCACAGGTTCTGGCCACCAGGAAGAAGGAAGCATGGAAGGAGAGTTCCAGACCTGAGAAGTTGGTCCTCCAAGACCCTTCAATAGCGAACCTGTTACTCCAAGACCCTTCTCCTGCATATCTCCCTACCCTGGCCCCCATAGCCCTGCCAGCACCAGCACTGGTCCCAGGATCCTCAGCCCATATGGGACCAGGGCCATTTTATCCCCCCCCCCCCTTTACCAGAGGGAGGAGCAGGAGGAGATCCCTGACTTCCTGTTCCCGCCATGGGGACCCAATGTCTGAGAGCCACCTCCCCTGATACCATGGTGGCTCCCCCACTGAGGGCATATGGGCTTCTAGATAAAGGCAATCAGATTATGCAATATTGGCCCTTCCCTTTGGTTGACTTGTACAACTGGAAGGCCCAATCCTCTCCGCCCTTCCAAGGGGCCAACTAATCTCTTTGAGACTGTTTTATTCACTCATCAGCCCACCTAGGATGATATCCAACAACTCACAAGAGTGCTCTTCATGACTGAAGAGTGAGAGAGGATAATGCAGGAAGCTAGAAAGAATGCCCCCTCAGACACAGCAGCACCATCGATTGACCAGGCTGTTGTTGACAGCAGGCTTTCCCTGACTAGACATGATTAGGACTTTAAGGTAAGTGGCACCTAATGGTCCACCAACAGACTCCATTGGCAGATCTCAAGGGAGCCACATGATGTCCCACAAATTTGACTAAGGTACATGAGGTTAAGCAGGAACCAGAGGAGTTGCCCACAGCCTTTCTATAGTGGCTCATGGAGGCATTCAGCCAATATACACCCTATGACCTCAGCAGCAAGTAGGATAAAGCTACTGTGGCAATGATTTTTATAGGTCAGGCTAGTAAAGATATCAGGAAAAAGCTTCAGAGGCTAGAAAGACAGGATAAGCCATTGAGGGATTTAGTGCAGATTGCTGAGAAAGTCTACCATTACAGGGAGACAGAGGAGAAGAAGGAGCAGAGAAAGAGAAAGAAAGAAAGAAAGAAAAATGACAGGGAAGGAATCTACAGAGAGTCCTGGATACAGTAGTTAGGGAAAGCAGAGAAGAGAGATAGAAAAGGACCAGTGTGCATACTGAAAGGAGAGAGGTAACTGGGTCCAAGAGGGTCCTAAGTAATGGAAGCTGGGAGCAGGAAATCCCAGGCATTGGGAAAAGTGCCCCCAAATGGCAAAGGTGTTAACCCTGGGTGAAGGCAGTGATTAGGGGAGACAGGGTTTGGATCCCCTCCCCGAATCCAGGGTAACTCTGAAAGTGGAGGGGAAACTCACTCAATTCTTGGTGGATACCAGGGCTCAACACTTGGTCCTCCAAGCCCCATTTCCAAAATAAAGTTCTTGGGTCCAAGAAGCCACTGGCACCAATATGTATTCATGGTCTACTCGAAGAACAGTGGATCTAAGGATGGGCCAGGTGTCCTATTTATTTAGGGCCACCCCAGACTGTCCCTACCCTCTGTTAGGGCAAGACATATTCTCCAAAATGGGGGCCCAGATACACTTCCTGCCTGATGGACTGCAACTAACTGACACAAATGGAGAGCCCATGGGTGGAGGAAAGACCTCGATGACTGACCTCTGCCAAAAGCTGAGGTTACCTGGTTTACAGACTGGAGCAGTTTTCTCCATGAAGGTCAGAGACGAGCAGGTGTTGCTGTGGTGGACAGCACAAATGTCATCTGGGTAGAACCTCTACCTCCCCCATCCACACCTCTACCCCCTGGCATGTCTACGCAGAAAGTGGAGCTAATTGCCCTCAACAAGGCTTTGGAAGTTGGAACTGGCAAGAAAATTAACATCCACATGGATAACAGGTATGCCTTTGCCACAGCCCATGTCCACAGGGCTATATGCCAAGAGAGAAGACTGCTCACATCAGAGGAAACAAACAGGAAATCTTGGATCTCTTGGATGCCATAATGAAGTGGGCAACTGTGAGTATTATTCACTGCCCAGGACATCAGAAGGGAAGAGACTCAGTGGCCCAGGGCAATAACTAGGCAGATCAAGTGGCTCAAGAAGTGGCTATGCAGGAGCCTATCCCAGTTATGGGCCTGTAAGAGATACCCACTGGGAAATGGGACTGGACTAAGGGCTGGCCTCACTTAGAACATATGGAAGAAGAAAGGACTCAGATTGCTAGCCAACTATTACCTAGAGAAGGAAGGGCAATGGCACACAACAAAGAAAACTATACTCTCCAGAAATCAAGAAAAAGACATTCTGGCCAAATGGACTCATTTAGGGGATAAAAAGCTTGTCCATGCAGTTAAGGGACCTAAAGTATATATAATGGGACTCAGATTCTGGGCCAGAGAACAGTGTATGGTACTCCAGCAAGTGAATACTTATGCAGCCATGAGTAAACAGGGCAAAAGACCTACAGAAAAACAGCCTGGAGTATATTCAGAGGTCAATTTTTCAGAATTTAAGCCAGGAAAATATAGTTACAAATACTTTCTACTGTTTGTGAATATTTTCTATGAATGAATTGAGGCATTCCCCACCAAGCAGGAATCAGCTACCATGGTATCCAAGAAGATATTAGAGGAAATTTTCCTGAGGTTTGGAGTGCCCAATGTAATTGCATCGGACAATGGTCCTGATTTTGTTTCTAAGGTAAGTCAGGGATTGGCAGAGATACTGGGGACTAACTGGAAGCTCCATTGTGAGTAGCATCCCCAAAGCTCAGGGCAGGTAGAGAGAATGAACAGACCCCCAAAAGGAGACCTTAACTAAATTGACCTTTGAGGCTGGCTCAGACTATGTGGTGCCCCTCCCCTTGACCCTGTTCTGAGCCTGAAACACTCTCTACCATTTTTTTTTACATTTTTAAAAAAATTTTTAAAAATTTTTATTTTATTTATTTTTTGATACTTTATTTACATTTCCAGTGTTTCCCCCTTTCTAGGTCTCCTCTTTCCCCTCGCCCTACCCCACCTCTATGAGGGAATTCCACCTCCCACCCACGGGCCCACCCACTCCCATATTCCTACCTTGACATTCCCCTTTACTGGGGCCTCTTCTCCCCCTGATGGCCAACAAAGCCCTCCTCTGCCACATATGTGGTCCGAACCATGGGTCCCTCAATGTATATTCTTTGGTTGGTGGACTAGCCTTTATAAGGACCGGGGAGGGGGGTCAGGCCAGTTGACACTGTTGCTCCCTCCATGGGGCTGCAAACTCCTCAGCTCCTTCAGTCCCTTCTCCAACTCCTCCATCTGGAACCTCACTCTCAGTGCAGCTGTTACACTAAAGTGAACCTTGGGTATTCTGAACTTTTGGGTTAATATCCACTTATCAGTGAGTACATACCATGTTCGTTCTTTTGGGACTGAGTTACCTAGATCAGGATGATATTTTCAAGTTCCATCCATTTGCCTGAAAATTTCACTAAATCATTGTTTTTAATAGCTGAGTAGTACTCCATTGTGTAAAGGTACCACATTTTCTGTATCCATTCCTCTGATGAGGAACATCTGGGTTGTTTCCAGTTTCTGGCTATTATAAATATGGCTGCTGTGAACTTAGTGGAGCATGTGTCTTTATTACATGTTGGAGCATCTTCTGGGTAAATGCCCAGGAGTGGTATAGCTGGGTCCTCAGGTAGTATTATGTCCATTTATCTGAGGGTTCACCAAACTGATTTCCAGAGTGGTTGTACCAGCTTGCAATCCCACCAACAATAGAGGAGGGCTCCTCTTTCTCCACACCCTCGCCAGCATCTGCTGTCACCGGAGTTTTTGATCTTAGCCATTCTGACTGGTGTGAGGTGGAATCTCAGAGTTGTTTTGATATGCATTTCCCTGATGCTTAGGGATGCTGAGCATTTCTTTAGGTGCTTCTCAGCCCTGCGAATTTCCTCAGTTGAGAATGCTCTGTTTAGCTCTGTTCCCCATTTTTTGATGGGGTTATTTGGTTTTCTGGAGGCTAACTTCTTGATTTCTTTGTATATGTTGGATATTACCCCTCTATCTACTTTTTGTTGTTGTTGTTGTTTGTTTTTGTTTTTGTTTTTTTGAGACAGGGTTTCTCTGTGTAACCCTGTCTGTCCTGGAACTCACTTTGTAGACCAGGCTGGCCTCAAACTCAGAAATCCACCTGCCTTTGCCTCCCGAGTGCTGGGATTAAAGGCGTGCACCACCACTGCCTGGCTTACCCCTCTATCTGACATAGGATCAGTAAAGATATTTTCCCAATCTGTTGGTTGCCATTTTGTTCTATTGACAGTGTCCTTTGCCTTACAGAAGCTTTGCAATTTCATGAGGTCCCATTTGTCGATTCTTGATCTTAGAGCATAAGCCATTGGTGTTCTGTTCAGGAACTTTTCCCCTGTACCCATGTGTTCGAGGCTTTACCTCACATTCTCTTCTATTAGATTCAGTGTATCTGGTTTTCCGTGGAGGTCCTTGATCCACTTGGACTTGAGCTTTGTACAGGGAGGTAGGAATGGATCAATTCGCATTCTTCTGCATGTAGACTGCCAGTTGAACCAGTACCATTTGTTGAAAATGCTGTCTTTTTTCCACTGGGTGGTTTTTGCTCCTTTTTCAAAGATTAAGTGACCATAGGTGTGTGGGTTAATATCTGGGTCTTCAATTCTATTCCATCAATCTACCTGCCTGTTGCTGTACCAATACAATTATTATCACTACTGCTCTGTAGTACAGCTTGAGATCAGGAATGCTGATTCCCCCAGACATTCTTTTGTTGTTGAGAATAGCTTTTGCTATCCTGGGTTTTTTGTTGTTGCAAATGAATTTGAGAATTGCTCTTTCTAAGTCTATGAAGAATTGAGTTGGAATTTTGATGGGGATTGGATTGAATTTGTAGATTGTTTTTGTCAGGATGGCCATTTTTACAATATTAATCCTCCCAATCCATGAGCATGGTTCTTTCCACCTTCTGAGGTCTTCTTCGATTTCTTTCTTCAGAGACTTGAAGTTCTTCTTATACAGATCTTTCACTTGTTTGGTTAGAGTCACATCAAGATACTTTATAACGTTTGTGACAATTGTGAAGGGTGTCATTTCCCTAATTTCTTTCTCAGCCTGTTTATCCTTCCAGTATAGGAAGGCTACTGATTTGTTTGAGTTAATTTTATATCCAGCCACTTTGCTGAAGTTGTTTATCAGCTGTAGCAGTTCTCTTGTGGAGTTTTTCAGGTCACTTAAGTATACAATCATATCATCTGCAAAGAGTGATAATTTGATTTTTTTTCCTTTCCAATTTGTATCCCTTTGACCTCCTTTTGTTGTCTAATTGCTCTAGCTAGAACTTCAATTACTATATTGAATAGATAGGGAGAGAGAGGGCAGCCTTGCCTAGCCCTGATTTTAGTGGCATTGCTTCGAGTTTCTCTCCGTTTAGTTTGATGTTGGCTACTGGTTTGCTGTATATTGCTTTTACTATGTTTAGGTATTGGCCTTTTACTCCTGATCTTTCCAAGACTTTCATCATGAAGGGATGCTGAATTTTGTCAAATGCTTTTTCAGCATCTAAGGAAATGACCATGTAGTTTTTTTCTTTGAGTTTGTTTATGTAGTGGATTACATTGATGGATTTCCGGGTATTGAACCATCCCTGCATCCCTGAGATGAAGCCTATTTGATCATGATGAATGATCTTTTTGATGTCTTCTTGAATTTGGTTTTTGAGAATTTTATTGAGTATTTTTGCTTTGATATTCATAAGGGAAATTGGTCTGAAATTTTCTTTCTTTGTTGGGTCTTTGTGAGGTTTTAGTATTAGTATAACTGTGGCCTCATAGAAGGAATAGGGTAATATTCCTTCTGTTTCTATTTTGTGGAATAGATTGAAGAGTATTGGTATTAGGTCTTCTTTGAAGGTCTGATAGAATTCTGCAGTGAACCCATCTGGATCTGGGCTTTTTTGGTTGGGAAACTTTTAATGACTGCTTCAATTTCCTTAGGCATTATGGGACTGTTTAGATGGTTTATCTGATCCTGACTTAACTTTGGTATTTGGTATCTGTCTAGAAAAATTTTCATTTCACCCAGGTTTTGCAGTTTTGTTGAGTATAGGCTTTTGTAGTAGGATCTGATGATTTTTTGAATTTCCTCAGAATCTGTTGTTATATCACCCTTTCATTTCTAATTTTGTTGATTTGGATTCTGTGTCTGTGCCCTCTGCTTAGTATGGCTAAGGGTTTATCTATCTTGTTGATTTTCTCAAAGAACCAACTCCTGGTTTTGTTGATTCATTGTATAGTTCTTTTTGTTTCTACTTGGTTGATTTCAGCCTTGAGTTTGATTATTTCCTGCCTTCTACTCCTCTTGGGTGCATTATCTTCTTTTTGTTCTAGGGCTTTCAGGTGTGATGTTAAGTTGCTAGTGTATGCTCTCTCCAGTTTCTTTTTGGAGGCCCTCAAAGCTATGAGTTTTCCTCTTAACACTGCTTTCAATGTGTCCCATAAGTTTGGGTATGTTGTACTTTCATTTTCATTAAATTCTAGGAAGTCTTTAATTTCTTTCTTTATTTTTTCCTTGACCAAGTTATCATAGTGTAGAGCAATGTTCAGCTTCCATGTATATGTGGGCTTTCTGTTGTTATTGTTGCCATTGAAGACCAGCCTTAAACTATAGTGATCTCATAGGAGGCATGGGATTATTTCAATCATCTTGCATCTGTGGAGGTTTGTTTTGTGGCCGATTATATGATCAATTTGGAGAAGGTACCATGAGGTGCTGAGAAGAAGGTATATCCTTTTGATTTAGGATGAAATGTTCTATAGATATCTGTTAAATCCATTTGGTCCATAACATGCTAGTTTCACTGTATCTCTGTTTAGTTTGTGTTTCCAAGATCTGTCCATAGATGATAATGGGGTGTTGAAGTCTCCTACTATTATTGTGTGAGGTGCGATGTGTGCTTTGAGCTTTAGTAAAGTTTCTTTTATGAATGTGGTTGGCCTTGCATTTGGAGCATAGATGTTCAGAATTGAGAGTTCTTCTTGGTAGATTTTTCCTTTGATGTGTATGAAGTGTCCTTCCTTATCTTTTTTGATGACTTTTGGGTTAAAGTTGATTTTATCCAATATTAGAATGGCTACTCCAGCCTGTTTCTTGGGACCATTTGCCTGGAAAATTTTTTTCCAGCCCTTTACTCTGAGGTAGTGTTTTTCTTTATCACGGAGATGTGTTTCTTGGAAGCAGCAAAATGCTGGGTCCTCTTTATGGATCCAGTCTATCAGTCTTTGTCTTTATATTGGGGAATTGAGTCCATTGATGTTAAGAGATATTAAGGAATAGTGAATGTTGGTTCCTGTTATTTTCAATGTTATTTTTACTTTTATGTAGCTGTCTTCTTTTGAGTTTCTTGAAAAATTACTTTCTTGCTTTTTCTAAGGTGTAGTTTCCCTCTTTGAGTTGACATTTACCATCTGTTATCCTTTGTAGGACTGGGTTTGTGGAAACATATTGTGTAAATTTGGTTTTGTCATGGAATATTTTGGTTTCACCATCTATGGTAATTGAGAGTTTTGCAGGGTATAGCAGCCTGGGTTGGCAGTTGTTTTCTCTTAGGGTCTGTATGAGTTCTGCCCAGGATCTTCTAGCTTTCATAGTCTCTGGTGAGAAGTCAGGTGTAATTCTGATAGGTCTGACTTCATACGTTACTTGACCTTTTTCCCTTACTGCTTTTAATATTCTTTCTTTGTTTTGTGTATTTGGTGTTTTCACTATAATGTAACGGGATGAATTTTTTTTCTGGTCCAATCTGTTTGGAGTTCTGTAAGCTTCTTGTATATTTATGTTCGTTTCTTTCTTTAGGTTAGGGAAGCTTTCTTCTATCATTTTGTTGAAGATATTTACTGGTCCTTTAAGTTGGGAATCTTCACTCTCTTCTATACCTATTATCCTTAGGTTCTTTCCTCTCATTGTGTCCTGGATTTTATGGATGTTTTGGGGTAGAAGCTTTTTGCATTTTGCATTTTCTTTTACTGTTGTGTCGATGTTATCTATGGTAGCTTCTGCTCCTGAGATTCTCTCTTCTATCTCTTGTATTCTGTTGGTGATGCTTACATCAATAACTCCTGATCTCTTTCCTAGGTTTTCTAATTCCAGGGTTGTCTCCCTTTGTGATTTCTTTATTGTTTCTATTTCTACTTTTAGCTCCTGGATAGTTTTGTGCATTTCCTTTGTTTGTTTGATTGTGTTTTCTATAAATTCTTCCTGTTTGTATTTCCCTGTAATTCTTTAATGGATTTTTGTGTTTCTTCTTTAAAGGCTTCAAGTTGTTTATCTCTGTTCTCTTGTATTTCTTTAAGGGTGTTATTCATTTCTTTCTTAAAGTCTTCTATCATCATCATGAGAAATGATTTTAAATATGAGTCTTGCTTTTCTGGTGTGTTGGGATATCTAGGACTTGCTGTGGTCGTAGAGCTGGGTTCTGATGATGCCAAGTAACCCGGTTTCTATTCCTTATGTTCTTACCTTTGCCTTTTGCCATTTTGTTAACTCTGATGTTAGCTGATCTTACTCTTTCTGGTTGTGGCTTGCCCCTACTGCAGGCCTCTGTGTCAGTACTCCTTGAAGACCAGCTCTCTCTGAGAGGTGTTTGGGTTTGGAGAGCTGTCGCACAGGGTCAGCTCTGGGGTGCAGACAGAAATCAGAAGGATCTTGTCCCCAGTTGTCCCTTGGTTCCTATGTCCTGATGGCTCTGCATGGTTCCCTCTTGATCCAGTGAGTTTGAACAGAAGTGGTAGTTTTGCCTGTGCTCAAAGGTGTGTCAGCACTCCTGGGATAGCAGCTCTCTCCTGGAGCCCTGTGGCCCAGGCTGAGGTCCCCAGGCACAGACCCCTGGTGGCCCAGGCCGAGGTCTCCACCCACAGATGGAACCGGTAGTTTCAGAGGTTTCCTGCCCCCGAGTTCTCCTCAGGTCCTGTATCCCACCGGTTCTGGGCGGGTCTCGGTGAGCAGTGTTGCTCCCCTTAATCCCACTCACAGTTTTTCCATGCTCCTGGGAGGGTAGCCTTCTCCTGGTGCTCATTGGCTATGGACTCTTGGTGGCCCAGACAGAGGTCTCCACCCACAGATGGATTCCCTACCATTTTAACCTGACCCCTTTTGAGATCCTGTTTGGTATCACAATTCCCTTGGTGTCCACTGGGCTCTCCCAGGAGGTATCCTACAACATGAGATTTGGCCCAAACTTTCTGCCTTAAATGTTCCAGGGATGCCAGAGACCCCTCACTGCTTCCAGACTGGTGATTGGGTCTAAGTAAGGAGGCATTGAGCACAGTAACTGGAACCCCAATGGATGGAACCCTTCCTGGCACTACTAGCCACTCCCACAATCCTCAAAGGTGGGCAGTATTGCAGCCTGGGTGCATGCTTCCCATGTGAAACCTGTAGATTCCCCGGTCCCCAGAGACCCACGCTGGTACAGAAGATGGACAATCTGCTCAAGCTCAAGATCACTCAACCTTGATCATGACTGCTTGGTAATAATTTTGGATTCTGGTTTCTTCCCCCATCCTATGTGCCTGTCTGCCAAACCTGTTACAGCACTCATTGTCTCCCTTCTGTTGAGGTGGGTGGTGGCTGGGGCAGCCACTGGGACCTCTGCTTTGGTCTTACAAAGGAAAAATTATGACAGACTGAGGACAGCCATTGATTTAGATAGAGAGAATAGAAAATTCCATCAGTCATCTTAAAGAATCACTGACTTCATTATCAGAAGTAGTCCTACAGAATAGGAGGGGATTAGACTTAACTTTTTCTCCAGCATGGAGGGCTATGTGCTGCCTTAGAGTGTTGCTTTTATATAGACCATGCTAGGGTTGTTAAAGATTCAATGGCCCAGGTGAGAGAAGGATTAGTCAAGTGGAAGAGAAAGAAAGAACAGAGTAAGGGCTAGTTCAAGTCTTGATTTAACTCTTCCCCTTGGTTAACTATCCTCATATCTAACCTGTTAGGACCCCTAATTGCTCTCCTGCTATTGTTGTCTTTTGGCCCCTGCATTTTGAACCACTTGGTCGCTTTTGTTAAGGAATGCATAAGTACAGTACAGCTAATGATCTTAGAGCAGAAATACAAAAAACCAGATACCGAAGACCAGGAGTATGAGCTTTCAGAATACCATCAATAGATTCAGGATTGAAGCAAAGAAAAGGGGGGAATGAAGATGTCAGGTCAGGAACTTTGGAAAATTCTACTAGACCCCTCTGGGCACATAGGCACCCCTCCCTTCTTTGAAAAGACAGGTTAGAGAGCTGGTAGGCTATGAGGGAAGGGCTGTTTAAGCCCCTATGACATCATTCCATAAAGGCCAATCAGTTTAAAAGTCATGCTGTTCTGCCAATCACATCGTGACTAATGGCTACTGCTATAAAAACTGTATAAAAGCTCTTTGAATGGGCTGTGCATGGTTGTTCTTTTCCTCCTTTGTGTGCAGGGTGACCCCAGTATGCTGGAACAATAAATTCCTCTTGCTTTTTGCATCAATCTCTGACTCTGAGGTGTTCACTGGGGAAGGGGGTGTTATCTCTAGTAAGCAAGCTAAGGCTTGCCAGTCTTACACCTCCAGATCTTCATGAACATCAGCATTTATTACTTGAAGCTATCACATTGATCTTAATTTGTTCTATTAGCTAGCAACTATACACTTTCTGCTCTTATTATGAACAGGACTTTGATAGTGACCTGCCCATGACCATGTATTTATTCAGTAGGAAAAGGCAGGCTTCCATAGCCAACCAGCTCTGGAGAAAGATACCATCCCAGGAGCTTGGAAAAGCCGTGAGTGGGGTTAAGGGGGGCAACACCTCTCACCCAGACATGCCCGGATCTGCCAGGATCCAGGGCCTGAGAACCCGGGAACAGAAAAACTCCGAACTTTCCTGTTTTAACCTGTGGGTGGAGACCTCTGCCTGGGCCACCAGGAGTCCATAGCCAACCAGCTCCAGAGAAAGCTACCCTCCCAGGAGCTTGGAAAAGCCATGAGTGGGGTTAAGGGGATCAACACCTCTCACCCAGACCTGCCCGGATCTGCCAGGATCCAGGGCCTGAGAATCCGGGGACAGAAAATCTCTGAATCTTGCGGTTTTCATCTGTGGGTGGAGACCTCTGCTGGGCCACCAGGGGCCTGTGCCTGGGGACCATAGCCTGGGCCAAGAGGCTCCAGGAGAGAGCAGGTATCTCAGGAGAGCTGACACACCTTTGAGCACAGGCAAAACCACCACTTCTGTTCAAACTCACTGGATCAAGAGGGTCCCTTGAAGAGTCTTCAGGGCATAGGAACAAAGGGACAGCTGGGGACAAGATCCTTCTGATTTCTTTCTGCACCCCAGAGCAGACCCTGTGCGACAGCTCTCCAAACCCAAACACCTCTCAGAGAGAGCTGGTCTTCAAGGAGAACTAACACAGAGGCCTGCAGTAGGGGCAAGTCACAACCAGAAAGAGTAAGATCAGCTAACATCAGAGTCAACAAGATGGCAAAAGGCAAAGGTAAGAACATAAAGAACAGAAACAAAGAGTACTTGGCACCATCAGAACCCAGCTCTCCCACCACAGCAGGCCCTGGATACCCCAACACACCAGAAAAGCAAGACTCAGATTTTAAATCATTTCTCATGATGATGATAGAAGACGTGAAGAAAGAAATGAATAACACCCTTAAAGAAATACAAGAGAACAGAGATAAACAACTAGAAGCCTTTCAAGAGGAAATACAAAAGTCCATTAAAGAATTACAAGAAAACTCAATCAAACAGGCAGAATTTCAAGAAAATACAATCAAATAGACAAAGGAAATGCACAAAACTATCCAGGAGCTAAAAATAGAAATAGAAGCAATAAAGAAATCACAAAGGGAGACAACCCTGAAGCTAGAAAACCTAGGAAAGAGATCAGGAAACATTGATGTAAGCATCACCAACAGAATA
>CM052714.1:67629034-67643490 GCA_028551405.1 Uromys caudimaculatus
TCTACAAATTCAATGCAATCCCCATCAAAATTCCAACTCAATTCTTCATAGACTTAGAAAGAGCAAATCTCAAATTCATTTGGAACAACAAAAAACCCAGGATAGCAAAAGCTATTCTCAACAACAAAAGAATGTTTGGGGGAATCAGCATTCCTGACCTCAAGCTATACTACAGAGCAGTAGTGATAAAAACTGCATGGTATTGGTACAGTGTCAGGCAGGTAGATCAATGGAATATAATTGAAGATCCAGATATGAACCCACACACGTATGGTCACTTGATCTTTGAAAAAGGAGCTAAAACCACACAGTGGAAAAAAGACAGCATTTTCAACAAATAGTGCTGGTTCAACTGGCAGTCTACATGCAGAAGAATGCAAATTGATCCATTCCTATCTCCCTGTACAAAGCTCAAGTTCAAATGGATCAACATAAAACAAGATACACTGAATCTAATAGAAGAGAAAGTGGGGAAAGGCCTCGAACACATGGGTACAGGGGAAAAGTTCCTGAACAGAACACCAATGGCCTATGCTCTAATATCAAGAATTTATGAATGGGACCTCATGAAATTGCAAAGCTTCTGTAAGGCAAAGGACACTGTCAATAGGACAAAACAGCAACCAACAGATTGGGAAAATTTCT
Source organism: Uromys caudimaculatus (assembly GCA_028551405.1). Taxonomy (NCBI): domain Eukaryota; kingdom Metazoa; phylum Chordata; class Mammalia; order Rodentia; family Muridae; genus Uromys; species Uromys caudimaculatus. Next base: position 67,629,680 of record CM052714.1, read on the forward strand.
TTACCAATCCTGCGTCATATAGAGGGCTAATATCCAACATATACAAAGAATTCAAGAAGTTAGACTCCAGAAAACCAAATAACCCCATCAAAAAATGGGGAACAGAGCTAAACAGAGAATTCTCAACTGAGGAACTTCACAGGGCTGAGAAGCACCTAAAGAAATGCTCAACATCCCTAGTCATCAGGGAAATGCAAATCAAAACAAGTCTGAGATTCCACCTCACACCAGTCAGAATGGCTAAGATCAAAAACTCAGGTGACAGCAGATGCTGGTGAGGATGTGGAGAAAGAGGAGCCCGCCTCCATTGTTGGTGGGATTACAAGCTTGTACAATCACTCTGGAAATCAGTTTGGCAGACCCTCAGAAAAATGGATATAATACTACCTGAGGACCCAGCTATACCTCTCCTAGGCATATTCCCAGAAGATGCTCCAACATGTAATAAAGTTGCATGCTCCACTGTGTTCATAGCAGCCATATTTATAATATCCAGAAGCTGGAAACAACCCAGATGTCCCTCATCAGAGGAATGGATACAAAAAATGTGGTACATTTACACAATGGAGTACTAATCAGCTATTAAAAACAATGATTAAATGAAATTTGCAGGTAAATGAATGGAACTTGAAAATATCCTGAGCTAGGTAACTCAGTCCCAAAAGATCGAACACGGTATGTACTCACTGATATTAACCCAAAAGTTCGGAATACCAAAGGTTCACTTTAGTTTAACTGCTGGACTGAGAGTGAGGTCCCAGATGGAGGAGTTGGAGAAGGGACTGAAGGAGCTGAGGAGTTTGCAGCCCCATGGAGGGAGCAACAGTGCCAACTGGCCTGACCCCCCACTCCCGGTTCTCCTGAAGGCTGGACCACCAGCCTGAATGTGTGTATACACATTCAGGGACCCATGGCTCGGACCACATATGTGGCAAAGGAGGGCCTTGTTGACCATCAGAGGGAGGAGAGGCCCTTGGGATTGAGGGTGTTAGAGGCCCCAGTAAAGGAAATGTCAAGGTGGGAAGACGGGAGTCAGTGGTTGGGTGGGTGGATGGGGGAATACCCTCATAGAGGCGGGGTAGGGAGGAGGGGGATAGGGGTTTTCCAAAGTGGAGACCTGGAAAGGGGGAAACATAGGAAATGTAAATAATGTATCAAAAAAATTAAAATAAAAGAAATTTAAAAAAAAAGTTTAGTCAAAAAAGTATAAAAAGAAAAAAAAAAAAAAAAAAAAAGAAAAGCCTAATCGGGCCAATCCCCCTGCCCCAGAAAGTACAGACATAACTTTAATCTGTAGAATCCATCCCAGAAGCTTGTCTCCTATGTGATTCTTCATCTTTTCAACACTAACCATCACGTGGGCTCAGTCCATGCATGAGAAACCAGCCCTCCAGATCTAAGAAGCCAGATAAACTGTGATGAAAGAGCTAGCTTCCCTTTGAGTTGGGATTCATTGGTCTTAAGGGAATCAGAATGGCCTATGGAGTAGAGATAAGGGGCAGCTTTTCTAGTAAAACAGGTAGATTCCGTGAGCTGCAGAGGGTCTTACTGAGGAGTTAGCATTAAAGTATAAAGTTACTTGTATAGGCTATTGGTCTAGCACCAAGTAGCCCAGCCCGTACCACCACTATAGGAAAGAGTTTGGTTCTCACAATCTACAGGATTTTGTTTCTCAGCAAACAATTTACCTTGGATATCTAACAAAGTTTTCAGCGTGGTTCAAGGTGGTATCTGGGTAGTTAAATGGAGACATTGCTGAGAGTTTTCACATGTTTCAGAGGCCTCATCATTTATGTCATTAATACTATACTAAATCTTTTCCTTCTATAATGTTCAGGAAAGATGGCATTCCTTTGCCAAAGATATTCTCATGGATGTTAGCTGATCAATAAATCCAGGAGTGGTTTCATAGCATAAAAACTTGGAGTCAAATTTGTCTGCCACTCTTCACTCAACTTTTTCAGACCTGTTGATCTGGAACAATACCAGTGAGATACCCCTCCTGAACACTGCCCATCTCAGAGTCCACTGGGAGAATGCACAGCTGCCCTTAGCAGGCTGTTATCATCATCTGACCACCATCCTCCTGCTACCTCTCTGCCCACCTTCATCAGACCTACTGATATAGAACCTAACAGCCCAAGCATAAGCACCAGAGGTCTACCACACCAGAATCATCAAGGTTAGACCTCCTCCCAATATAAGAGGAACATCCAGAGACTAAAGCCATCTTGATGGCTAATAGCCCGTAAAAGAACACAAACAACAAAAGCCAGAGAAGTTCTGATGACACCATCAAAACGCAATTATCTTATGACAGCAAGTCCTGGATATCCTAACTCAACTGAAACACAAGAAAATAGCCTTAAAGAGGAAATTAATAAATCCCTTAAGGAAATACAGAAAAACAGAATGAAACAAGTAGAGGTCTTTAAAGAGGAAATAAATCCCTTAAAGATATACAGAAAAATACAATTAAACAGATAAAGGAAATAAATAAAATTGTTCAAGACCTGAAAGTGGAAATGAAAGGAACAAAAAACCACAAACTGAGGGAATCCTGGAGATGGAAAACCTAGGGAAGGGAAGAGGAACAACAGATGAATGCATCACCAACGGAATATAGGAGATAGAAGAAAGAATCCCAGGCATAGAAAATACAATAGATGAAATTGACACATCAATCAAGAAAATACTAAATAAAAAATTCCTGACACAAAGCATCCATGAAATCTGGGATACCATGAAAAGACTTAACCTAAGAATAATAGGAATAGAAGGTGATGAGTCCCAGTTCCAAGGCCCAGAAAGTATTTTCAACAAAACTTCCCTAACCTAAAGAAAGAGATGCATATGAACATACTTTCATGAATAGACTTTCATCCAAAATTAATCAAAAGAAACAGAGAAGGATATTTCATACTTATCAAAGGAAAAATCTACCAAGATAATATTTCAATTCTGAACATCCTTGACCCAAACATAAGGGCATCTACATTTGTAAACAAAACCTTGCTAAAGCTTAAATCACATATAGAAACCCATACAGTAATAATGGGAGACTTCAACACCCCATTCTCACCAATCAACAGGTCATCCAAACAAACTAAACAGAGAAATAATGAAACTAACAAAGATTATGAATCAAATGGACCTATTAGACATCTAACAAATACTTTACCCAAACTTAAAAGAATATACCTTCTTCTCAGCATCTCATCGATCCTTCTCCAAAATTGAGCATATAGTTTGTCATAAAGCAAGCATCATAAAGCAAGACTCAACAGATACAAGAAAATTGAAATAATGCCTTGCATCTTATCAGACCACCATGGATTAAAGCTGAACTTCAACAATAACAGAAACACCAGAAAGCCTACTCACTTACAGAAACTGAACAACTATCTACTTAGTGAAATCTGGGTCAGAAAAAAAAAAAAAAAAGAAAAGAAAAGAAAAGAAAGAAAGAAATTAAAGACTTTCTAGAATTCAATGAAAATCAAGGCACAATTTATTCAAATTTCTGTGACATAGTGAAAGTAGTGATAAGAGAGAATTTCAAAGTGCCTTCATAAAGAAATTAGAAAGTTCTCATACTAGCAATTTAAAAGTACACCTGAAAGTTCTAGAAAACAAAGGAAGTAAACATTCCAAAGAGGACTAGAAGGTAGGAAATAATCAAACTCAGAACAGAAATCAATCAGTCAGAAACAAAGAAAACAATGCAAAGAATCAAAAAAAACCAAGAACTGGTTCTTTGAGAAAAATCAACAACATAGACAAGCCCTTAATCAAACTAAATAAAGACAGAGACACAATATCTAAATAAACAAAATCAGAACTAAAAAGGGAGACATAACAACAAACAAAGAGAAAATTCGAAGAACCATTAGGTCTTACTTCAAAAGTCTGTACTCCACAAAACTGGAAAATCTTAATGAAATGGATGATTTTTCCAGATGGATACAACTTACCAAAGTTAAATCAAATCAGGTTAAAAAAAAGAAAGAAAGAAAGAAAGAAAAGCCCAGGGACAAGAGGTTTTAGTGCAGAATTCTACCAGAATTTCAAAGAGCTATGACTAATACTCCTTAAACTGAAACTGTTCCCCAAAATAGAAACAGAATGAATACTGCCAAACTCATTTCATGAGGCAACAGTCACCCTGATAGCTAAATCACACAAAGACTTAAAAAAGAAAGAAAATCTCAGACCAACTTCTCTTAAGAACACTGATATAAAAATACTCAATAAAATACTCAAAAACTGAATCCAGGAACACATGTAGGCTTCATCCCAGGGATGCAGGGATGGTTCAAATAGGAAAATCCATTAATGTAATCTACCATATAATCAAAGAGAATGAAAAAAAATCACATGATCATCTCAGATGCTGAAAAAGCCTTTGACAAAATGCAAAATCCCTTCATGTTAAAAGTCTTAAAGAGGTCAGGGATATAAGGCACATACCTAAACATAATAAAAACAATATACGGCAAGCCAATAGCCAACATCAAATTAAATAGAGAGCAATTTACAGTAATTCCACTGAAATCATGGAGAAGTCAAGGTTGCCCACTCTTTCCATATCTATTCGATATACTACTTGAAGTCCTAGCTAGAGCAATAAGACAACTAAAGGAGATCAAGAGGATACAAATTGGAAAGAAAGAAGTCAAAGTATTGCTATTTGAAGGTAATATGAAAGTATATAAAAAGGAGCCCAAAAAGTTTTACCAGAGAAACCCTATAGCAGACAAGCTATACAACCATTAGCAAAGGGGTTAGATACAAAGTAAACTCAAAAATACCAGTAGCCCTTTTTTATACAAATGATAACTGGGCTGAGAATGAAATTTGGGAAACAATACCCTTTTTAATTGCAACAAATAGTATAAGATATCCTTGTATAACTTGAACCAAGGAAGTGAAAAACCTATATGACAAGAACTTCATATTACTGAAAAAGGAAATTGAGGAAGATATAAGAAGATGGAAAGATCTCACATACTCATTGATATGTAGGATTAACGTAGTCAAACAGCCATCTTATCAAAAGCAATCTACAAATTCTATGCAATTCCCATCAAAATTCCAATACAATGTTTTACAGACCTTGAAAGAATAATTCTCAACTTCATATAGAAAAACCCAGGATAGCTAAATCAATCTTGGGCAATAAAGAAGTTCTGGAGGTATCACCATCCCTGACCTCAAGCTGTACTACAGAGCAACAGTAATAAAAACTGCATGGTATGTGCATAGGAAAGGACCAGTAGATTAACGGAATCGAATTAAAGACCCTAAAATAAACCCACACACCTACAAATACTTGATTTTTGACAATGATGACAAAACCATACAACGGAAAAAAAGAATGAATATTCAACAAATGGTGCTGGTCTAACTGAATATCTGCATGTAGAAAAATGCAAGTCGACCCATATCTATCAACCTTCACAAAACTCAAGTTCAAAGACCTCAATAAAAAACCAGATACACTAAATGTAATACAACAGGGAGTGGAGATCTGCCTTGAACCCATTGATATAGGAGACAATTTCATGAGCAGAACACCAATAGCTCAGGCTCTAAGATCAACAATTGATAAATGGGACCTCATGAAACTGAAAAGTTTCTGTAAGGCAAAGGACACTGTCAATAGGATAAAACAACAGCCTACAGATTGCTAAAAGATCTTCACCATCCCTACATGTAACAGAGGGCTAATATCCAAATATATGAAGAGTTTAAGAAATTAGACACCAACAACCCAAATACTCAAATAAAAAATGGGGTATAAAGCTAAACAGAATTTTAGAAGAATCTCCAATGGTTGAGAAGCACTTAAAGAAATGTTCAACATCCTTAGTCACTGTGGAAATGCAAACCAAATCAACTCCGAGATTGCATCTTATACCCATTAGAAAGGCTAAGATAAAAAAGCTCTGTAGCCCATGTTGACAAGGATGTTGAGCAACAGAAATATTCCTCTATTGCCAGTGGGAGTACAAACTTGTACAACAACTTTGGGATTAAATTTTGTCGTTTCTTAGAAAACTGGGAATAGTTCTACCTTGAGATCAGCTATACTACTCCTGGGCATATTCCCAGAAGATGACCCACTATCCCACAGGGATACTTGCTTAACTATGTTCACAGAAGCTCTAATTATAATAGTCAGAAACTGGAAACAACTGAGCTGTCTCTCAACTGAAGAATAGATAAAGAAAATGTGGTACATCTACACAATGGAATACTATTCAGCCATTAAAAATAAAGATGTCATAAATATTGCAGGCATATGGATGTAACTTGAGAATATCATCCTAAATGATGTAACCAAGACTAAAATGAACATGGTATGTACTCACTTTAAGTGATTATCCATGAAGTACAGGATACCCATAATACATACACAGACCCAAAGAAGCTAAAGGAGGAAGGTCCAAGCTTGGATGTTTGGATTTCACTTAGAAGAGGAAACAAAATAGTCATAGGATGGGGATAGAGGGAGGGGCCAGGGTGTGAGAGAGGACAGGGAGTGGTATGGGGGTGGTGGTCAGGATCAGGTTAGGGAAGAGACTGGAAAGAGGACCAGAGGGCCAGCAGAATGAATGAAATCTGCAGCTGTATGAGTTAAGGAGTGTGTGGGTCATATCAAGGATGTGTCAGTGACCTGGGAGGAGAAAGGTTTCCAGGAATCTATTGGGCTGACCATAACTGAGATGTGAATATGGAGCCTGAAGAGGCTACTTCCTGCTGCCAAGGAGGAACCCCACTGGAGTCATACGAACACCAACTCACCCACAGAACTTTCAACCCAAAATTTATGATGCCTACACTAAGTGCAAGGACAGGCGATCAAGCAAAAACTGAGGAAATGGCCAACCAAACAAAGACCCAACTTGAGACCCATCCCATGGACAAGAGCCACTCCCTGACACTATTACTGATACTCCGTTATACTTACAGACAGGAGCTTAGCATAACTGTCCTCTGAGAAGCTCCACCCAGCAGCTGTCTGAAACAGATACAGACACCCACAGCCCAACATTAGATTCAGGGACTCTTATGGAAGAGTTGGGGGAAGTATTGAAGGCCCCTAAGGATAGGAACTCCACAGGAAGACCAACAGAGTCAACTAACCTGGACCCTTGGGGGCTGTCAGAGACTAACCCACCAACCAAAGAGCCTACGTGGGCTAGACCTAGATTAGCCACATATGTAGCAGATGTGCAAATGGTTTTCATGTTTTTATGTGGGTCCCTCAAAAACTGGAGCAGGGACTATCCCTAAAGCTGTTGCCTGTCTTCCCTAACTGAGTTGACTTTTCTGGCCTCAGTCTGAAAGGATGCCTCTAGCACTGCAGATATTTGATATGCTAGGGTAGGTGGTATATGGGGGTTGGGGAGACCCACCCTCTCAGAGGAGGAAAGTATAGATGTAAGGGTCTGCGTGAGGGGGGAACTTGGAGGAGTGGCAGCAATCCGTATGTAAAGTACCTACCTACCTACATACATACACACATACATACATACATACATACATACATACATACATACATACATACATAAAAAAAGCAAAAAAAAAAAAAAAAAAGCAAAACCACTTGGAGCCAGACAAGCTAGCAGAGTAGGTAATCTCTGGGCCAGTGTTTCAAAAACTAAGGTGGATGACCCCTGAGATTAACCTCTGGCCTCCACATGCATGCACATGTTTGTATGTGCATCTGCATACATCTGCATATGTATATACCTATACATACACCCACCTGCACATACACACTGATACTATTGGATCCATGGTTACATAAAGACTCTGATTGTGCTACACAATTACCTGAAGAGGAAGCTGCCAAAGACAGAAGTCCTGGGCCAGGGGAACACACAAAAGAGCTGCTACTTTCTTGCCAGGGCAGGGTGTTTTGATTGAACTAGGTTTTAAAGAATATGGCAGGGTTATGCCTGACAAACAGAAAGAAGCTTGTGTTTCCTTGAGGAACAGCTTTCATATGCAAATAAGAGCAAGTCCCCAAGCAAAGACAAGACTCCAGAGTGACGACTCTCTACACCAGCCCCCTCCACCAGAGAAGAAGTGAAGCACAAACTAGACCATTAGCCCAGTTCATTAGCCATGGGGACTTAATGTTCTTGTTACTCATGTTGCTTCCTCCTAAAACCTGAACAATGGGATTACTTTAAGGGGAGTGTTTTGTTAGATTTATTGTGGAGGTGGTTTGCTCAGTGTCCCAGTGAATTAATCTAGAGCTTTCACTCCATTACTGTGTATAAAATTATTTTATTTGTAGATAGTGAAAGACAAACTATAATTTTTGGAAAGGGGAAAATGATTTTAAAAGTTTCCCTTATCTAACTCAAGTTAACTTGGAAGAACAAGTATGAAAAGATGATCTAGGTTTTATTTTACAGGTCATTTTTTGGACAGGATCTTACTACTTTCTGGAACTCACTCTGTGGACCAGGCTAGCCTGGACTTGAACTCAGAGATCCATCTGCTTCTCCATCTCAAGTGCTGAGACAAGTTGACAAGGGGTCAATTGTACTGGCTGGTTTTGTGTATCACCTTGACACAAGCTGGAGTTATCACAGAGAAAAACATAGTTTATTTAATTTTAATTATTATAGTTCATTACAGCTATATATATGGGGAACTCTTCTAACACTGTATATGTAGATGTACATAGAAAGGATGGGTGTATGGACATATTGATATGGTTGTCAGATTGGCTAAAGAAAGCAGTCACAATCAATAGCACATTTTCAGCAGTGTACCTGTGAATACGTATATAGTTAATTCATTACTTAGTAATTAGTGGTTAAAAACACTGCGGGAGGCAGAGATAACCCTTTAAAACCACTACTGTTCCTGTTCCCAGCACTGATGCTTTTTGCTCCAGCTGTCAGGATGAGTGAGTAGGACGGGAAGAAAGAGAGGTCATGAGCCTGGGCACTGCAAGAAAAGAAGAAAAATGACTTACACTTACAAATACAGACTAATTCCAGGATAGATGGTGTCATGTGTTAGCTGCAAGTCAGTGGTTGCTTAGGAAACACCCAAAGCATGTAACTTATTTATGTATTTTGAGTTCTTCCTGACAAAAAGAATGTTAACTGCAACTGGGGACTGGGGAGTAACTATGTGTTAATAGTTAACAAAGGAGTTAGGGGTTAAAGGTCAAGTCAAAAGTCAGAAGTTGCCATAACTTTACCCTTTTCCCCTGAAGCTGATCTTCAGACTCTCCTCCTTTGCATATTTGTTGAATTTTCTTTCGTTTGTCCTGTCAAATGTTCTCCTTATATGTCCTATCATATTAAACTTATTTTCTCCATCAAGTTGAATTGAAAGAAGTTCATGGTCTTCTGGAAAGCAGCATTTTATCTGAATTAAGCTAATGAACTCTCTAAAATTCATCATAGTAGAGGGTGTCAGGGTGGGGAAGGGAAGTGATGAGTCATGGGTAATGCCAAAGCAGTTCAGGACACAAGGAGTTTAAAGGGATGAGTCAGAAGCTGTGGGCAACTGCCAGTGCTGAGACCACAAGTCCTGGCCTTTGCATCCTTCACCCCCACCCAAGCAGGAGCAGAGTCACCTCTTGGAAGAAGAGTCAATGCATTAGGCTTATACCTCTATTCTGTATTGCTGTAGACTGCAGGCTGCTTTGAACTTGACACACACTTAGAGGAGTTGAGTGTCAAAAATAGAAAGCCATACACCACCATGTTTTTCAATATTTCTCTGACAACTGTTCAGAGTACGAGCAAAAGTAACCTGAGAAGAGTTTGCTGCTGCTTTTATAAGACTGGTTTTCTTTCTAATTATGTCCATGTGTGTGTCTATGTGCAGGTAACTAGGTGCTTTGAGAGGCCAGAGGAATCAGATTTCTTACATCTGGAATTACAAGCACCTGTAGGTACGAGGCACTCCACAGTTCTTTAAAAGAGCAGTGTGTGCTCCTAACTACTGTATCATCTCTGCAAACATCATTAATTTTGTTTTATGAACTAATTACTTGATTTTTATGCTATGTGTGTGCCTAAATCTCTGTACATGCACTTTATGTACAAGGACATCAGAAGAGTGCTTTGGGTTCTCCAGAACTGGGCTTTTCAGTGGTTTTGAGTAGCCATGAGGGGTTAGGAATCAAACCTAGGTCATCCAAATCCAGTGAGCCACTGAGCCATGTCTCTGTCCCTCTCTCTGCCATTTCACCTTGAATTAACCAGCAAACTTCGCTTTGCTCAGTTTATTCCCATGATAGTGGGTATGGAGAGAACTAAAAAGAACCTGATTTTTGAAAAGCATTTTGTATTTTATTTTGAATTACCACTATGTGTCTGGTAGGTATTTACATGGAGGCTAGAAGGTATTATGAGATCTCATGAAAGTGAGTTACAGGTAGTTGTGAGTCACCCTACATAGGTGCTGAGAACCAGATTCAGGTCCTTAACATGCACAGTAGAGCTCAGCACTCTTTATAGGGAACCTTGGAATCAACTCAAGGCACCCCAAGTCCAAGTTCTCAGCACAAAGAAGATTTATTTGACATGGAAGGACAAAGAGCAGGGATAAGGGACAAAGACAGGAGCCAGAGGGCAAGGAAGAAGGTGAAGAGAACTAGGGAGAAGGGATAAAGAGAGGGAATAGGGTATGGGGCCCAAAGACTTGTCTCTGAATAGAGGAATGACAGACACAGCCCATAGGGAAATGGCAGTTTATAAAGGTAAAAGGGAAGTGCCTGTGTTAGGATGAGATGTTTAATTTTAATTGGATGTGTTAATTAGGTGAATGTAAGGGGCTTTTGATTGCTGAACTTCAAGACTTTGATTTCTGGATCTTGGTAGTCAGCCTTTAGAGGAGAAAGTGGCCAAATAAGAGAATAGGCCTTGGTGACTAGCTTTAGAAATGTAACCTAACAGTTTTTAGCAAAGCAGAGAAAATTGAAGAGAAGTGCAAGACCTGCCAGAGCCATGCCTACCACACAAAGTCCCTTCACTCTTAATCACTGTGACATCTCTCCAACCTTGAGAATATGAGTTTAACTTCACATTCTGTTTAAAATAATTTTTACTCACTGACTAGGCTCACATTCTTGCTAGACATAGTTACATTTAAAAAGATCAGCCAGGAAACTTCATATTCTAAATACTTGTGAATATATACACAGAAGGCATTTTATTCTTAAATGCATTTTCAGAAAGTTTTCATGAGGTAAGTTTGCTTTGATAATGACACACATAATTAAGCAGGCTCTACTGTGATTCTGTGTTCACACCTAGCCATTGCCCTGAGTCACAGTCCTTGTTAACCTTGTTACTACCTACCAGCAGGCTGGGGTTCCTTTACCTGTTATTGACTGCTGGAGTGAGGTCAGCTCAATGGGCCACAGTGTTAGCCTTCCATGGACCTACAGAAGAGGCTCCACACAAGGGAGTAATGCTGTGAGGTCTTGAAGAGAGCATCTGGGTGTCTTCTTTCTTTACAGCAATGTTGAGGGTAGATGGCAAAGCCTGGAGTGCTACCATAGGCTCATATGCAAGGCCCCGACTAAGGGGGAAAGGCAAGAACCACCCTTTTTCTTTTCTACTGTTCCACTCAAATGAAAGATTCAAATGAGATTCTATACAAGAGGGGTTAGGGAGATGGTTGTATTGGTAAAATGCTTGACCCAAAACATGAGGACAGAAATTCAAGCCTAAGAACCCACATGATCTAGGCATGGTGACATCCCCTTGTAATGTCAGCAGTAGACAGATAGACAAGTGGATCCATAGCACTCAGGGTTCAGCACACCTACGCAACTTGGTGAGTTCCAGGGCAGAGAGAGAGCCAGTCTTAAAAATCAAGATGGACAGCTCTTGCGGAAAGACACCAGAGTTTGACTTTTAGCAGCTTGACTTATGGCCGTTTCTGTGTATGCACATGCGCGCGCGCATGCACACACACACACACACAAATAAATAAAATTAGACTCTAGACAAGAGATGAGAAAAAAATAAATTATTGTGACTGAATCAATACTGTCTGGGCTGGGTTACATCCTCAAGAAAATTCAGTTTAATTCATAGCTTTGTAGAAATATATCTTTTCTCCAAAGCATGTGGTCTTGATCAAAGTTTTGTAGAAGGTTGTTAGAACAATGCACACATTACCATAGAAACTAATCAGTAAATATCCTTATTCACACTTTGAGGCATATAATTAATACTAAGAAAGTACAATGTCCTCTTCCTGTGACAGTCAGTTCTTAAACAAAATGTTAAAGAAACCTACCTAACAAGGCAAATTTGACGAATTGGAATGTGCTCAGTGGATGAATTCTGCCCATGGAAAGAGAGGCACAGGTAGGAGGGTGAAAGTGCAAACAGGAGAGCCTCGGAACTCAAGCCCCACCACACTAGCTGCTCTGTGATATTCAAATCACTTTGATTTTATCTGAGCTTATTAAATCGAGTGCCATTGAGTGAGCGAGCTCAAAGAAACAGGTGAGAGGAGGTAAGGCATTACAAGGTCATGTACCCCTTTCCAAATAATTCCAAACCTAGCCTCTATACAGTATAAATATTCTGTATTTTAACATCATAAATTTAAAGGTAGTAACTTCTACCTCAGAAAGCCAACAACAGGTGTCAGAACATTCAGACTTAGAGGCAGTGATGAACTTCATTACCAATGATTCCATTAATAGTGCTTAATAGCTTCCTACCACTCTCAGTCTCTCCCTTTCTCTCCCTTTCTCTCCCTCTCCCTCCCTCTCTCTCCCTCTCTCTCTCTCTCTCTCTCTCTCTCTCTCTCTCTCTCTCTCTCTCTCTTTCTCTGTATGTGAGTGTATGTGCTTCTCTCTTTCACACACACATGCACACACACACACAAACAAACTATTTGGAAATCAATACATTATTTTTAAAAAATTAGAAATCCATACTCTTAAGTAAACAGATGTGGTCCTGCTCAGTGTATCTAGAGCAAAGAAAAATAGGCAGACATGCCTTAAAAGTTCTATCAAAGTATACATCCTTAAATCTATCACAAGTATCTGATTCTTCTAGAACTACCCCATCCCCTTCCCTCTTGTGCCCCCTCCCCTCCCCTTCTTTCTTCTTTCTCATCTTCCCTCTTACTCTCCCTGCTTCCTCCCCATTTTCTTCCCATTTCATCCTTTCCCTCTTGCTTCCCTCTCTCCTTTTCTTTCTCCCATTTTATTCCTTCTTTCCTTCCTTCCTTCCTTTCTTCTTTCCTTTCTTCCTCTCCCTTTCTACCCCCTTTTCTGTCTCCATCTCTATACCTTTCGCTCTTCCAGTTTAGTTAGGTTTTGCTACACTTATCAAAATATGTAAATTTCACTTCTAGTTCAGGGCCCTCAATCTCATAAACCATACCAAATCACATTCACTTTTAATGAAAACTTTAACTGAGGAAATTCGCAGGGCTGAGAAGCACCTAAAGAAATGCTCAACATCCCTAGTCATCAGGGAAATGCAAATCAAAACAAGTCTGAGATTCCACCTCACACCAGTCAGAATGGCTAAAATAAAAAACTCAGGTGACAGCAGATGCTGGTGAGGATGTGGAGAAAGAGGAACACTCCTCCACTGTTGGTGGGACTGCAAGCTGGTACAACCACTCTGGAAATCAGTTTGGCGGACCCTCAGAAAAATGGACATAATTCTGCCTGAGGACCCAGCTATACCTCTCCTGGGCATATACCCAAAAGATGCTCCAACATGTAATAAAGACACATGCTCCACTATGTTCATACCAGCCACATTTATAATATCCAGAAGCTGGAA
>CM052714.1:67643590-67669144 GCA_028551405.1 Uromys caudimaculatus
CCCCCCCCCCCGTCCGTCCTGGAGTTTGGACCACCAACCAAAGAACACACATCTATGGACCCATGGTTTGGACCACATATGTGGCAGAGGATGACCTCGATGGTCATCAGGGAGAGAGGAGGGGCCCTTGGGCCTGAGGGTGTTAGAGGCCCCAGTAAAGGGAAATGTCAAGGTGGAGATATGAGGATGGGTGGGCGGGTGGGTGGGAGGTGGAATTCCCTCATATAGGCGGGCATGGGGAGGGGATAGGGGGTTTCCAAAGAAGAGACCCAGAAAAGGGGAAACATTGGAAATGTACATAAAGTATCAAAAATAAAAATAAAAAAATATATAAATAAATAAATAAATTTAAAAAATGATAAAGTAAAACACATTTTATTCCATTTCAAAATTCTTTAATTCTGCAAATCACAATGAAATGTGGAATCAGTGAAAAATGGCTGGAGAGAACAATGACAAATCTCTCAGCAATATTGTAAATTACTTAGCGAATTTCCATGTGCACTTGATATATGATTCTGTGCTGCATCATGATTTGCTATAAATGGTTAAGATATAAATGTGTCATCTGTCCTTCATGTTTTTATATTGTGATATAAATGTATCCTTTTCTTATGTAGCACACACAATTTCTTCACATTATATGTGCAGATAGTCCAAGCTTGTAGTATGAGCAGAATTAACCTTCAATCCTGTTAACTCCAGGCCTGAAACCCCTGCCATGACCACCAGAAGCAGGTATAAGAGAGAGATAACAGCTAATTTGTCACTGAATTTTAGTCTATCTTTCTTTCCTTGACTGACTGCTAGCTTTCTTTTAATATCTCAAAAGATAAATGAAGTCTTTTAAGTTCTGCTTTTTAGCATTCCAGTTAGTGTACATACTGTCTTCTCAGAATGACTGAGGGGCCATCAAGTTGTTACATATAAGTTTCAAGTACTTTGAAAAGAGTACTTTCTGGCTAAGAAGCATTGTTGTTCTTGGCCACATTAGCGGAATTTGCCCAGGCTGGTGTGGTTAACCTTCTGGAGATACCCACAACATTAAGGGCGTCAGACAAACCTCCTGAAGTGTAATGGAAGAATTCCTTTAGAAAGATGCTCGGAGGAAACTGAGACAGTATCAGGGCGTCTCTTACTTCCTGCACCCAGATGAAGAGCGATAAGATCTCAGAATGGAAGAACATACTTACTACAGAGGAAACTGAGGCAGTATCAGGGTGCCTCTTACTTCCTGCACCCAGATGAAGAGCTGCAAGATCTCAGAATGGAAGAACATACTTACTACGGAGGAAACTGAGACAGTATCAGGGCGTCTCTTACTTCCTGCACCCAGATGAAGAGCGACAAGCTCTCAGAACAGAAGAACATACTTACTACTACTGTCTCTTGGACTGATTGGCGGCTCAGGAATTATTCTTGGCCTTCACACAGTGACAGGAAGTCTGCACTGAGAGAGAAAGGAAGCAGTAAAATCAACACGAATGTTCATAGAGGATGCTGGACCCTGGACACTGGGGCAGATCCTGCTGATCACATGAAGGCAGTTACATGCATCATTTATTTCATTGTGTGCAACACTGTGCAGGGATACAGCTCATCAAACACATGGGGACAAAGGAGAGCACACATGAGAGAAAATATGTGTCAATTGCATGTGAGATGGAATTCAAGATATCAAATTCAAAATTATATGAGTTGGTGATTCCTGCTCTGGATTTCTGGAAGGAGAAAGGTCCTAGTATTGAGAGACTTCAAGGTCAACTTTCATAGAAAAGTAATTAGAAAGCAAGTCTCAAAGTTCAACAACATGTACAGCTCAGGAGAACTGTAGTTCCTTAGAAGCAGCCTATCTTTCCCAGGTTCCCTTGCTGTGTGGGCTCTTAGCTCTACATAACAACTTTCCTCACCTCTCACTTCACCCCATGGCCCAGCCCAGCTCTGACAAGTCCCACTAGACTCTGGATTTTTAGGAATGAAACCATCTCCAGCTTATCTGTTTTTCCAGTAGACATGGCACCCGTACATTATCAGAGCATTAGGAAGTTGCAATGACTTGTGTGTGCGTGTGTGTATGAGAGAGAGAAAGAGAGAGAGAGAGAGAGAGAGAGAGAGAGAGAGAGAGAGAGAGAGAGAGAGAGAATAGGTGTGGGTTTGAGCACCTGTGCTTATGTATATATGTTTGTGTTGAGGTCAAGTTAATCTTAGTTGTCCTTCCTTATGGACCACCTCACCTCCCTTTGTGGTACTGGAGCCCACAGATTTGGTAGACTTACAGGCAGGTGAGCAGCAGAAATTTATCAGCTTCCATCTGCCCTGCACTGGGATTAGACAAACACACCATCACATCTAAATTTTTATATGTGGCTTCTGGGGATTCTACTAGGGTCTTCAATAATTACACTGAAATCATTTTACCTACTGTGCTTTTACCCACTGCACTATCTCCCAACACATGAGCCATCTCCTCAGCCCTAGGAACAGCATTATGTTGATTCTTTTGAAAACACAAATTGCTCCTCTAGACCTTACCTTATATCCAAAAATGTTCTCTTCTACAGAAAGTTATATATTCCACTGTGTTTCTGTTTTGTTCCATTTGAGAATAAACAATATAACTTACTTCAGATTATATTTAAAAATAAGACTAAAAGCAGCATTGCTATGCTTTAAAACATAAACCACAAAGAGTTATTCAGTGTGAATCAGGAACAGTTATATTTAATTAAAAAATCTTATTTATGTATATGTCTGTTTTGCTTTCATGTTTATCTATGAACCGTGTATGTGCTTAGTGGTCAAGAAGGCTGAAAAGGATGTCAGATACACGGGAATTGGTGTTAAAGACATTTGTGAGCCACTATGTGAATGCTCGGAATTAAACCTGAATCCTCTGGAAGGACACCAAGTGCTCTTAACTGCTGAGTTGTCTCCCCAGATCCCTGAACATATTTTAATATGAAAAGTTCAAATCAAGCAGATATTTTCTTTTAGATAGTTAAAATAGTTTTGCAAAATATCTCACATTTGTAGAAATTCTTAAAATGTTTGAAAAAAGGTAACACAAATAATACCAACTAAACAAAAAGAAATTTCAAGGAAAAGCATGAGAAACTTTCAAAAGCATAAAATGTGGGGAAGGAGCTAATGTTTCTTTCCCTCTCCTTCAAAAAGCACATTTGGGGATCCTGTGTCCACTGGCTGGTGTCTTCATCTCCTAGGCTTCTGTGCCATAGACTAAAAACCACATTAGCAACAGAGACTTACTACCTTCTATCCTGACGCTTGGGAGTTCAGGGGTAGAGATGACTAAGTTCCCTGAGATCTCCTTGACTAATCATGTTTCTTTCCCCTATAAAAGCATAATCTAAACACTAAAACTGCCACCCCATTAGACCACTTTCATACCAGGAATATGCTGTTGACATAGGAAATCTGGGAACACAAATATTTAAACCTGCTTATTCAAGTAAGTAAAGTACATATTTTTATCAGCTCTGTCATTTCACTTGGATATATCAAGCATTTTATATATTTTCATTCTAGCTCTTCAGTGTATTGTTATGCTTTTTAAATATCAGTTTCTTCACCCCAAGGAAATAATCATGGGTCTTGAAGATGTGTAGGTATCTTTCCTCTAAGTGAGATGCTGGGAAGAATTTACATATAACTTCCAATTCTCCCCATACAACAGTAGGAAAAAAATCTCCTTACAAAAGAAGAAGCTATGCTTTAGTTGTCAAGGAAACCAAGTGAAAGCAAAGTAGCCAAGAAAATAAAGCAGGTAGAGTCAGAGCCCCATGCCTGTACACTTCGGCCCACCATCCATGTCTCTTCATAACCAGGACAAGGCCTGCTTTATTATAGTCACTGTAACAGAGCATGCCTTGATGCCTGCCTTTCAAAACTCAGGCTACATAGTTGAGATTAGGAGATTTGAAAACACCAATCAAACATCTTCTGATGCAGCTGTTCTCTGTGGTGCTGAATGTAGTTCCTGCTTCCCAAGATATCTGTGAGAGGTATGTCTAGAGTGACCATGGATGAACTGGTGAGTCAGTCATAACGGCTTAAGCGACAGGCAAAAGTGAAAAGCTGTCCAGTGATTGACATGAAGTAATTTTATGTGAAACATTTTTCCTGTGATTTTTAAATAAATGCAGTTTTAGAACTTGAGTTTTAGAATCAAATTTCTTAAGTCTTTTGAATAAGATTTGCCAAGATAAATAACCGTGGTTTTCTTTGGGGAAGCATGTATAAATGGAGCACATACAACAGAGTATAATAGGAATGGTCTTGCTTGTCTTAATTAAGTGTTCTTCCTCACACTTTCTCAGACTCAGGAGTTTTGTCTCCACAAAGCTGCTATTAAGAAGAATGAATGAAAGCTTGTCATTACTTGAAAAATATTATTTGGGCTTGTAACACTTCAACATGCATATGTTATATAAATTTTCATTCATTTTAATTTTATTTCTTTTTTTTATAAAAATCATTTTAAAAGAGACAATCTAACCTGGAACTTGCTGGCCTAAGCTAAGGCTAGCTTCAAACTGTGCTCTCTCTACCTCAAGCTAGGCACCAAAACCTCCAGCTTGATTTTCATTAAGTATTGATGATGGTGACAACTTTTTCAATTACAGACTGCTAAGCACATTGGCTGTTCTCAATAACTTGCTTCAATCCAAGCACATCACCTGAGAGTTTGTTTTCTATCCAATAAGAACATGAATCTTCTTGCTTCATGGTTTACAATGAGAGGCAAATTTGCACTGGTGTGAGTGGCTGGTGTTGCTCGGGGTCTAAGCGCTGAGGACTGCATCTTTCGGACAGTCTGTCTACATAGAAACTGGACTGACACCAACTAGTTTAGTTTTCATATGAAATTGCTGATTTCTGTGGTCCCCAGACAGCTAAAAGAATAAATATGTCTTTCTATCATATCCTCTTAGTATATTAAAATAAGCAATTAGTATTTAATAAAGGAAAGAAGGGAGAGAGGAAAGGAAGGAGAGAGGGAAGAAGGAAAAAATGAGGAAATAAAAATGGAAGAGTCAAGGACTAGAAGGTGTAAGGAAGGAAAGAGTGAGGCGAGACAAAGCTGGGACATGGAGTTCTACCAAGGTCGTCTGTAGGAATATCTTTAAGTGTTCAGCCTTTTGATTTCTTTCAAAAAATAACCTGTCATTCCTGACATTCAGTCTATGATGCCCTGAAAACCACCAGCATCTTGCAATCACTTTCACAGCTCTACAGGCCAAATCCCTGGACCTAATGGAAAATATCACACCCAGGTAGGAGGATTGTGTGGAGGTTGAAGGTAATTCTCAGTTAAAGGTAAACAGTCTTGTTTCTGTTCAAAAGTCACTCACTTGACATCTACCAGACAAAGAACTGAAGGAAATATACTTCTGTTTAAGACATTTTGAACTGAATTATGCTTTTGGCTCTCTTATCACTGTAATGGGAACAACTGTGTCAATAGTTGCTGGATACATCTCATTGTAGTCTTCAGTTTCTTGTCTGATGATAGAACTGGACCACAAAGATATTGATCACCTGGAATCTAATTCTTAGAAAGTCAGTGATTAATTACATCACTGTAACAAATGCACAAACAGGAAGCATGCTGTAGCATACAGTTCTATGTGAATGATCAGTAAATCATAGCTCACAGATCAATTCTAGTTTGTGCTATGCTTTATAGAGCCAGTGAATCAGGAATGGTTGTATAGTGCTTAAATATTTGTGTAGATATTGACATAATAGATGGTGCTGCTTGCTAGCCCACAAAGCTGAATACTTTCTCCCTGATGCCTTATAGGAAAAGTTGTCAGGTTGTCCATATCGTAGGAGTTTGACATAGTGGGGATACTTAATGATATAAAACAATAAAAAAGTACAGATTTTTAAGAGTAGAAATATATTAATTCATTCTGCATCAATTATACAAATTGTGAAATCAGATTAACTGGATCAGATAAAGCTGTACTGCATATCAGACTGTGTAGCACAGACAAACACATGACGCAAGGAGCTCTAGATTTGGTGGTGCAGGATTCTCCATATAGGATTTCCACCAGATTGAGTGATATTTATGGAAAACTGTTTTCTATAGAAATTGTTTCTTACTATACAATGAGACAAGGGTTCAACTGACATAAGGGTTAAAATCATAGTGGGAGGGAAAAATGAATAACTTATTGTTTGCTTTCTTGACAGAGAGTCAGAATGTTCACAATAAACTGGAAGAGTGTAAAAGAAGAGGGGAGGGGTTTGGAATCTGAAATCAGGTCTCATCAACACTATGGAAGTGTAAGAATGGGACTTAAGGTATGCCGCTGTCCAGGAGAGAGAGATTTTCCTCCCTCCCGTTCTCCCTTCCTCTCTTCCTACTGTTACCATCATTTCTTCTCTTTTCTCCTCTTATTCTTTCTTCCCTCTCTTTCTTTCCCACTCTTTCCATCCTTCCTCCTTCCCTGTCTTCTTCCCTCTGTCCCTCTCTCCTTCCTGTCCTTCCTCTTTCTATCTATCCTCCTCCACCCCTTTCTACTTTTTTGTGCATCATGTTGGGATCGCCTGGCACTCCCAGAAGGTTTTCTGTAGGGGAAGTCAGGTTGAAAGAGTTTTCTGTTTTCTGTCCAAATGAGACACTTTCAAGTGGAGCCTAACTGAAATGGAGCACAGGACAGAGTTTTAGATAGCTGTTTCCCTACTACTTAAAGAAGAGTGATAATTTTCATGGTTTGTCATGAAAGCACTATTGCCAAGTTTGCTTTACTAGTTTCTTTAGTTTATACTATTTGAGAAGGGTGGTGCTATCCCACAAATGCAGCTGGAACACTCCCGGTAGGAAATTGCCTGCATGCAGACACTAGTCTCCCTTTGTTTTCCTCAGGACTTTCAAGGCTTTACAGGCAATCTAGAAGCTTCACCATTTCCTATACTTGTCCTTATTTCTGCAGCAAGGTGGTGTTTGTTGTTGTTTATTTGTTGTTTTTGGGTGGTTTCATGAGAAGGTAGTAACAAGGAGAGTTTCATTGACTTACAAAAACATTTAGAGATTTTTTTCCCCATCTCTGTCCATTAATACAGGGTCTCAGAACTGCTGGAAACTGCAGTTACAAATGATCAAAACACAGGAAATACCCACTCCCGGTGTTGGGGGGAGGTGGAGTGCCGGGAGAGAGGAGGTGGAGGAATCAGAGACTAACAACACTGAAATCAAAAAGGCAGATTTTCTCACTGGGTCCAATTTGACACCCAGCTTTTCAGCTCTTCTAAAATCCTGGTAGTTCTTGGCTGGTGATCACTGGATAAGATCATAAAGATAAAACAAGGCTTCTCATTTCCTGGGAATAATTAAACCCAACAAAAGCAATATTCAAATCAGAAGATTACTACACAATAGATAATTATGTGCATCCAGTTTTGTCTTCCAGCACAGGAAACCTAATGAGACCTTCAGGGACGCCATCTCTGAAAGTCTCCTCTCTGTTCCAGCTACCACCATGCCCTGATAGCTTCCAGTGTTCTGCAGTGATGAATACTATTCAGCATGGTTTTCCTTAAATACAAATGTCAAATACTTATCTTCCTGTTTGAGCATGTTTCTGTATTAGTAAGACAGAGGCTGCAGTTAATTGTTTTACTAAATGCAAATGATTTTAATTCCTCTAAAATATATACACATTCAGAGACAGACTTCATTGTAAAATTCTAATTTGAAATGTTTGTTATTATGCTGGAATAGAGGTTGTTGTAGTTTAATTCAGCAGTGGGTTTTATTAGTTCATTATGAGCAAAACCTCAATTTACTGAAGCTAACTTAATATTTATTCAAATTAAAAAATTTATCCTCTATATAATGCATGTGTCATTGGCTCTATTTATTTGAGGTCATTTTAATTAATATAATGAAGAAATTGTTTGACAATGTTAAACTACAAGTACCACATTTCACTGCTGAAATTAGGCCCATTTTGTTCTTAATTCATTTTTCCATTAAAATTTACAAAATACAGTAAGTTATCAATACTTTAACTGTGAGTTTTTTAAAGGAAATTTATTTGGGTTGAGAAGTCATGTGAGAGTTAAAAATACATTTATAACAATGAAACATATTTTTTAAAAAAAATTCTATAAAGATGATCAAAAACCAAGAGGAGATGGATCTGGAATAAAGAATTTAAAGAATTTCTGGTCAAAATGAAAACTGCTGCCGCTCCAGAGGACTGAGCCTAGGGAATGTGGCTCCTGGTAGGCCTTAAAGGAAGATGGATGTATTTCAGCTAACCCACATTTATATAAAGGAGCTAAAGAGTTGCTATAGTTTTAGTTTTGGCAAATATACATGCCTGAACATGATTTAGGCTCAAGAGTGTGTGAAAGATTTGGAAATCTGGGGAAAAACAGCCTCTTGAGGTAATTCAGACTCAATTGTAGTTGAAATGGAAAAACAAAACAAACAAACAGAAAGCCGAGAATTTACATTAAAAAAAAAAAAACTGACTATGCACCTTCACCTTCCTCTTTAAGACCGGCACTGTAGACTTAGTTTCTATTTGTGTCTCCAGAGGCAAGCTCATTAATAGCAAATAATTGCATGAAAATTGTCCCAGTATTACCAATGTCTTTTGCACACTCCTTCTTCTCTCCCTCCCTCCCTTTCTTCCTAACTTCCTTCTTTCTTCCTTCCTTCTTTCCTTCCTTTCTTGTCCCTCCTTTGCTTTTTTGAAACAGGGTCTCCTGTAGCATGAACTATTTGTACTGTTTAGCTTTAAAAGCCAATTTGATACAGCCTGGAGTCACCTGGAAGGGAGACCCAACTAAGGAACTGCACAGATCAGATTGGTCTGTGAGCATATTAACTGATGTAGGAGGGCCCAATCGATTTTGAAACACACCATTCCTGACCGGTGGTCCTGGGCTGTGTAAGAAAGCTAGCTAAACATGGGGCTGGGAGCAAGCTTCTGGTATTTGTTTCAAGTCCCTGCTTGAGTTCCTGCCTTGACTTCCTTTAAGAAAACCGACATAAGTTGCAGTGGCCATTGTATTTGTCACAGCAACAGAGTGAATCTAGTACACTGGCCTTGAACTTGCTATGCAACTGAGTATGACCCTGAATTTCGGATTCCACTGACTCTACTTTCTGACTGCCAAGATTATAGATAATGAACTTAACCCCCCCCTCCGTGTGTGTGTGTGTGTGTGTGTGTGTGTGTGTGTGTGTATGTGTGTGCGCACAAGCGCGCATGCAATAAACCTTGATAAATAGAATTATACCAAATTGCATAACAAAGGAAAAAGCAAACTGAAGAAGCAATTTGCAGAACTGGGGAAAAATGTTTGCAGAATACTTACTCAGCAGATCCCTATGCAGACTTATAAAGAACTCAAAACTACAAAAGAGCAATTAGAAACAGTCAGGTGATCAGAATAGACACTTCTTAAATACAGCCACACAAACTATGTCTATGAAACAAAACAACAATGACAAAACACCTTATCATCCAGAAATGTTAATCAAAATCACAAAGTAATTGTCTTACTCCTATCAGAATGTCTAGCAACAAAACCCAAAAGATGATAAATGTTGGCAAGGACATAAGAAAGAGGATCCTTACATGCAGTTGCCAGGTGTCTTAGTCAGGGTTTCTATTCCTGCACAAACATCATAATCAAGAAGCAAGTTGGGGAGGAAAGGGTTTATTCAGCTTATACTCCCATGTTGCTATTCATCAACAAAGGAAGTCAGGACTGGCACTCAACCAAGTCAGGAAGCAGGAGCTGATACAGAGGCCATGGAGGAATGTTTCTTACTGGCTTGCATCTCCTGGCTTGCTCAGTTTGCTTTCTTATAGAACTCAAGACTACTAGTCCAGGGATGGTACCACCAACAAGGGTCCTTCTCCCCTTGATCGCTAATTGAGAAAATGCCCTACAGCTGGATCTCATGAGGCATTTTCTCAACTGAAACTCCTTTCTCTATCATAACTCCAGCTTGTGTCAAGTTGATACAAAAAACCAGCCAGTATACCAGGAATGTAAATTAGTTTGAAAGTGGGTTTAGAAGAACATGGGTAGTCAGAGAATGAGAAGTAAAGAAAAAGATTTATTTGTAGAATATGTCTGGGTTACAGTCCATTATTAAGGGAAATCAAGTTGGACACTTGAAGCAGAAACCATGGAGGAATGCTGCTTACTGTCTTGTTCCTAGCCTCATGATTAGGTGGCTTTCTTACACAGGCCAGCACTGCCAGCCCAGGGAATGGTGATGTCCATGGTAGGATGTGTCCTACCCGAGATGGCCAATTCTTGTTCCCAAAGGATTTTGTGAGGAGAAACTGTGGAAAGATATAGGGGCAGGTATCTATACAGAACCAATAGAGTAGGGGAAGGGCCCGGGCTTATAACACAAGCAATCACCCTCTGCCCAAGGGACACCTAGCCTTTTCTTGTCATGAGTGTACAAAATTGTTACTTTTTCTTTACCTGCAGTGAGTCCTTCTGACTCTCCAGGTTGTTCAATTTTTTGTTCATGCCAGGGAATAAACTTAGCAATGTCCTAGAGAAATACCTGCACTTCTGCTACTTATAATTTAAACAATTGTCAAATACAGCATATTTGAACCTACTTGTTCTTTCAAGTTGTGAAAAAATGTATTACTTAGAAAGTTTATTCTAATTAATAGATTCAAGTTTTCCTTAAGCTTTTAAGTGAAGAAACTTCAAAAATTACATGTAGTATATTTCACATACAACTGCAGCCCTTAAAATGTAAAGACAATTCTTCCTCTAGGTCTATTCTGCTGAGGCAGACTCCTAGCTCTTCTGCTCTGTGAAGACACCAGATCCTGACCCATCTTAGAGAATCCGCTGCACTCAGAGCAGTTGGTAAGGACTCCTCGCCCCATCCCCCACCCAAGTCCCAGGGCTGCCACTAGGAGCCTGGTAGACACTGGACACACCACCCACCAAAACCCCACCCCCTTCCACCTGGTCCCTTCTGCTGGGGCAGACTCCTAGTTGGTCTGCTCCCATGAAGACACCATATCCTGACTCAACCTAGAGGATCCTCTCCACTTAGAGCAGTTGAGGATCTACTGCACTCACAGCAGTTGCCAATCCCACAACACCCAGAGGAAGCTCTACTCCCAGGTGCTCTAACATGCCCAGGATCACAGGATCAAAGGAACACAGGATCCCAGGAGTTTGGGTCACACCAGGATCTCAGGGGCTCAGAGGCAGCTTGACACCCAGGAGCTCTAACACACCCAGGATCTCAGGATTACAGGAACCCAGAATCCCAGAATCCCAGAATCCCAGAGATAGCTGGACTCTGAAGAGTTCTGACACAACCAGGATCACAGGAAGGACAGGCTTCAGTCAGATATAGGGAGGGCAGGTAGCACTAGAGATAACCAGATGGCAGGAAGCAAGTGTAAGAACATAAGCAACAGAAACCAAGGTTACCTGGCATCATCAGAACCCAATACTCCCACCATAGATAGTCCTGCATACAGCATCATACTGGAGCAAGATAGGATCTAAAATCACTTCTCATGATGATGATAGAGGGCTTTAAGGACATAAATAACTCCCTTAAAGAAATCCAGGAGAACACAGGTAAACAGGTAGAAGTCCTTAAAAAGGAAACACAAAAAGCCCTTAAAGAATTACAGGAAAACACAATCAAACAGGTGAAGGAATTGAACAAAACCATCCAGGATCTAAAAATGAAAATAGAAACAATAAAGAAATCACAAAGGGAGAGAACCCTAGAGTTAGAAAACCTAGGAAAGAGATCAGGAGTCATAGATGCAAGCATCACCAACAGAATACAAGAGATAGAAGAGAGAATCTCAAGTGCAAAAGATAAGATAGAAGACTTTGACACAATTGTCAAAGAAAATGAAAAATGCACAAGTTTCTTAACCCAAAACATCCAGGAAATCCAGGGCACAATGAGAAGACAAACCTAAGGATAATAGGTATAGAAGAAAGGGAAGATTTCCAACTTAAAAGACCAGTGAATATCTTCAACAAACTTACAGAAGAAAACTTCCCTAAGCTAAAGAAAGAGATGCCCATGAACATATAAGAAGCCTACAAAACTCCAAATAGATTGGACCAGAAAAGAAATTCTTTCTGTCACATAATAATCAAAACACCAAATGCATACTATACAAAGAAACAATATTAAAAGCAGTAAAGGAAAAAGGTCAAGTAACATATAAAGGCATACCTATCAGAATTACACCAGACTTCTCACCAGAGACTATGAAAGCTAGAAGATCTTGGGCAGATGTCATACAGACCCTAAGAGAACACAAATGCCAGCCCAGGTTACTATACCCAGCAAAACTCTCAATTACCATAGATGGAGAAAACAAGATATTCCATGACAAAACCAAATTTACACAGTATCTTTCCAAAAAGCAGCCTTACAAAGGATAAGAGATGGAAAACACCAACACAAGGAGGGAAACTATACCCTAGAAAAAACAAGAAAGTAATCTTTCAACAAACCCAAAAGATGATAGCCACACAAACATAATTCCACCTCTAACAACAAAAATAACAGAAAGTAACAATCACTTTTCCTTAATATCTGTTAACATCAATGAACTCAATTCCCCATTAAAAACACATAGACTAAGAGACTGGATACATAAACAGGACCCAGCATTTTGCTGTATAAAGGAAACGCAACTCAGTGACAAAGACAGACACTACCTCAGAGTAAAAGGTAGCAAATGGTCCCAAGAAACAAGCTGGAGTAGCCATTCTAATATCGAATAAAATCAACTTTCAACCAAAAATTATCAAAAAAGATAAGGAAGGACACGCCATACTGGTCAAAGAAAAAAATCTACCAAGATGAACTCTCAATTATGAATATCTATTCTCCTAATGCAAGGGAACCCACATTCATAAAAGAAACTTTACTAAAGCTCAAAGCACACATCTCACCTCACACAATAATAGTGGGAGACTTCAATACTCCACTCTCAGCAATCAACAGATTATGGAAGGAGAAACTAAACAGAGACATAGTGAAACTAACAGAAGTGATGGATCAAATGGATTTAATATATATATATATATATATATATATATATATATATATATTCATCCTAAAGCAAAAGAATATACCTTTTGGTATCTTATGGTACCTTCTCCAAGACTGACCATATAGTTGGTCACAAAACTGTCCTCAACAGATACAAGATGATTGAAATAATCTCATGCACCCTATCAGATCAACTCAGACTAAGGTTGGTCTTAAATATCAACAAAAACAATGGACAGCACACATACACATGGAAGCTGAACAATGCCCTACTCAATGATAACTTGGTCAAGGAAGAAATAAAGAAACTAAATACTTTTTAGAATATAATGAAAATGAAGACACATCATACCAAAACTTATGGGACACAATGAAAGCAGTGGTAAGAGGAAAACACTTAGCTGTAAGTGCCTCCAAAAAGAAACTGGAGAGAACCTCACTAGCAGCTTGACAGCACACCTGAAAGTTCTAGAACAAAAAAGCAAATACACACAAGAGGAGTAGATGGCAGGAAATAATCAACCTCAGGGCTGAAATCAACCAAATAGAAACAACAAAGACTATAAAAAGAATCAATAAGACAAGGAGATTATTCTTTGAGAGTAACAATAATATAGATAAACCTTTAGCCATATTAACCAGAGGGTACAAAAACAGAAACTAAATTAATAAAATCAGAAATGAAAGGGAGACATAACAACAGAAACCATAGAAATTCAAAAAGCATAAGATCCTACTACAAAAGCTTATACTCACCAAAATTGGAAAATCTGGATGAAATGGAAAATTATCTAGACAGATACCAGGTGACAAAGTTAAAACAGGATCAGATAAACCACCTAAACAGTCCCATAACCCCTAAAGAATACAAGCCCTCATTAATAATCTCCCAACCAAAAAAAGCCCAGGATAAGATGGGTTCAGTTGAGAATTCTATTAGACCTTCAAAGAAGACCTCTTTAAACTGTTCCACAAAACAGCAACAGAAGGAACACTACCTAATTCATTCTATGAAGCCACAATTACACTTATACCTAAACCATACAAAGACCAAATGAAGAAAGAGAACTTCAGACCAATTTCCTTTATGAACATTGATGCAAAAATGCTCAATAAAGTTCTTGCCAAACAATCATTCACCATGATCAAGTAGGCTTCATCCCAGGAATGCAAGGATGGTTCAATATATGGAAATCCATCAATGTAATCCACTACCTAAACAAACTCAAAGAAAGAAAAACACATGATCATTTCATTAGATGCTGAAAAAGCATTCAAAAAAATTAAATATCTCTTCATGTTAAAAGTCCTGGAAAGATGAGGAATTCAATGCCCATACCTAAACATAGTAAAAGCAATATACAGCAAACCAGTAGCCAACACTAGCTAAATGGACAGAAACTTGAAGCAATCCCACTAAAATCAGGGACTAGACAAGGCTGTCCACTCTCTCCCTATCTATTCAATATAGTACTTGAAGTTCTAGCTAGAGCAATTAGACAACAAAAGGAGGTCAAAGGGATGCAAATTGGAAAGGAAGAAATCAAAATATCACTATATGCAGATCACATACTTAAGTTACCACCAAAATTCCAGCAGAGAACTCCTACCAGCAGATAAACAACTTTAGCAAAGTGGCTGGATATAAAATTAACTGAAACAAATGAGTAACCTTCCTTTACTCAAAGGATAAGCAGGCTGAAAAAGAAATTAGGGAAATAACACCCTTCACAATAGTCATAAATAGTATTACATACCTTGGTGTGACTCTAACCAAGCAAGTCAAAGATCTGTATTACAAGAACTTCAAGTCCCTGAAGAAAGAAATCAAAGAAGATCACAGAAAATGGAAAGAACTCCCATGCTCATGGATTGGCAGGATTAAAATAGTAAAAATGACTATCTTGCCGAAAGCAATCTACAGATTCAATGCAATCCCCATCAAAACTCCAAATCAATTCATCATAGAGATAGAAAGAGCATTTCTCAGATTCATTTGAAATAACAAAAAAACCCAGGATATCAAAAACTATTCTCAACAACAAAAGAAATTCTGGGGAAAATCACCGTCCCTGACATTACACTGTATTACAGAGCAATAGTAATAAAAACTGAATGGTATTGATACAGAAACAGGCAGGAAGATCAATGGAATAGAATTGCAGACCCAGAAATGAACCCACACTCCTATGGTCACTAGATCTTTGATAAAGGAGGTAAAATATCCAGTAGAAAAAAGACAGCATTTTCAACAAATGGTGCTGGTTCAACTGGTGGTCAGCATGTAAAAAGATGCAAATCAACCCATTCTTATCTCTGTGTACAAAGCTCAAGTCCAAGTGGATCAAGGACCCGCACATAAAAACGGATACACTGAAACTTATAGAGGAGAAAGTGCGGAAGAGCCTCAAACATATAGGCACAGGGGAAATTTTCCTGAACAGATCACCAATGGCTTAATGCTCTAAGATCAAGAATTGATATATGGGACCCCATAAAATTGCAAAGCTTCTGTGAGGCAAAGGACACTGTCAGTAGCCCAAAATGGCAGCCAACAGATTTGGAAAAGATCTCTACCAATCCTATATTGGATAGAGGGCTAATATCCAATATATACAAAGAATTCAAGAAGTTAGACTTCAGAGAATCAAATAACCCTATTACAAAATGTGGTACAGAACTTAACAAATAATTTTCAAATAATTTACTGAGGAATAACAAATGGTCAAGAAACACCTAAAGAAATGTTCAACATCCTTAGTCATCAGGGAAATGCAAATCAAAACAACCCTGAGATTCTACCTTACACCAGTCAGAATGGCTAAGATCAAAAACTCAGGTGATAGATGCTGGTGAAAATGTGGAGAAAGAAGAACACTCCTCCACTGTTGGAGGGATTGCAAGCAGTTATAACCAATCTGGAAATCAGTCTAGTGGTTCCACAGAAAATTGGACATAGTATTACCTGAGGACCCAGCTGTACCACTACTGGGCATATACCCAGAAGATTCCCCAACATATAACAAGGACACATGCTCCACTATGTTCATAGAAGCCTCATTTATAACAGCCAGCAGCTGGAAAGAACCCAGATATCCTTCAACAGAAGAATGGATACAGAAAATGTGGTACATTTACACAATGGATTATTATTCAGCTATTAAAAATGATGACTTCACTAAATTCTTAGCCAAATGGATGGAACTAGAAAATATCCTGAGTGAGGTAACCCAGTCACAAAAGAACACACATGGTATGCACTCACTGATAAGTTGATATTTGCCCAAAAGTTCCAAATACTCAAGATACAAGTGTGGATGCCAAAAAAAATGCTTCCTGAAAGGATCCTGGTATAGCTGTCTTCTGAGAGGCCCTGCCAGAGCCTTACAGAGGCAGATGCTTGCAGTTAACCATTGGTCTGAGTGCGGGGTCCCCAATGGAGGAGTTAGAGAAAGGACTGAAGGAGCTTAAGAGGTTTGCAACCCATAGGAAGAACAATAATGTCAACCAACCAGACCCCCCCTCCCAAAGCTCCTAGGGACTAAACCACCAACCAAAGAATATATATAGATCCAGCTGCATATGTGGCAGAGGATGGCCTTGTCAGGCATCATTGTGAGGAGAGGTCCTTGGTCCTATGAAGGCTCGATAGATGCCCCAGTGAGAGTTGGAAGGTGGGAATGGGTGGGATCACCCTCATAGAAGCAGGAAGAGGGGGATGGGATAAGGGTTTTCTTGGGGGGGGGGAACCAGGAAAGGGGATAACATTGGAAATGTAAGTAAAGAAAATATCCAATAAAATAAATGATATGATAAAAAATGTAAGAAAGCAAAAAACAAAAATAGATTTTTTTTAGCCAATAAAACAGAAGAAGAAGAAGAAGAAGAAGAAGAAGAAGAAGAAGAAGAAGAAGAAGAAGAAGAAGAAGAAGAAGAAGAAGAACAACAACAACAACAACAACAACAACAACAACAAAAAAACCCGAAAATTTTTAGGCTTTAAGAAAGTAGTCACAAGTAAACCAAAATAAAATAAAATAAGTTATCTCATTAAAAAACAATAAAAAAAGAAATTTAAAGATGAAAAAAATTATTAAAGAATGAGAAAATACAAGACATTTTAAAAACTCTTAAGTTCCTCATTAAGTATGCAGTTTTCTTTGTATTGTTGTGATATCACCATGTCCCAAAGCAAGAAGAGGATGAGAGGATTTATTTGGCTTACACTTTTCCATCACAATTCACTTAGGGAAGCAAAAAGACAGGAACTTAAGGCTAGAACCTGGAGGCAGGAGTTGAAGTAGAGGTTATAAAGGAGTGCTGCTTACTATTTGGCTCCAATTTGCTTGCTCAGCTTGCTTTCTTATATAGCCCAGAACTACCTGTCCAAGGATAGTATTGCCCACAGTGTGCTAGGCACTCCCCAACCAATTATTAACCATGGAAACGCCCCACAGACTTTCCCACTGGCCAATCCAGTGGAGGAAATTCCTCAATTGTCATTCTCTCTTCCCAAATACATTGGAGTAACGAAAGTAGAAAAACCCAATAGGAGGGGCTAAGATTTAAAGAAGAAACATTTGCGAGGCTCTAATAAATTGTGTCATAATCATGATAATCCAAGTCTAGGATTCAGGTAAATTATTTCAGGCTTGAAATCCTGGGAAACATCCATAAATTAAATTAATTTACAAGTTATCAGTTTTAACATTTCACCATTATTATTGAGGAAGAGTGATACACTGATATATTTAGAAACATACTGACAACAACGCTAAACTTTATCTATTTGTTAGATTTTACAAGGTTGGAAGAGACTGTCCTTTCCAATCCAGCAGTAAGAGCTAGCGTTGTAAGCTCAAAAGTGTGTCTTTTCATGTTGGAGAACTAAATGTGCACATAGCTAGCCAGATATTCGCAAGGAAGGAAGAGGTACAGGAATTCTCCTGTCTCAGTACTGATGGAGGAAAAATTCACCATCACTACCCACATGCGGAAATGAGCACAGCTTTTCAAGGCTTACATGTTGGCTTGTACAGATCAACGACACACTGACAAGCTCAATCTCCGTGTTAACACTCACCAGAAAAATATCCTCTCAAGCCTTTACCAATTCCAAGTCACAAGCCATATCCACAAGTATGGCAGGAAGGATATATAATAATATCCTCTGAAATTTGTAGGGCTTTCACAGTCATAAGGCAGAGGCTCACAGAATTTGGAAGCAAATCTGTAAGACATCCTTCCCCTACTCTAGGCCTTGACAAGTGTTCATGGTATATAGCAGGCAGGAATTAGATCTATACAGAAACCTGTGACAGAAGAAAGAGATTTCAATAACACAAAACCAAACACACAAAGCTGCTATGCTTTGAAACAGCAATGGGTGCTCTGGCAGGCATAACATTCTCCCTGGAGACTAATAGGTGTGCTGATCTGATCACATTTTCTCCACAAGACTATATGCAACTAGTGAATGAAACATGAAGAAAATTGCAGCAAAGTTGGAGGCTGCCTCAGTGACCATTCACATTAGGCTTAAAAGAGAAAGCTATTGTTTGCTAACATTGCAATACCTTGTCAACTTTACAAATTTGTATTAAGAAGGAGAACAAAGCAAGTCATTCAAAATAGAAACTAATGTGGCTTGTATTAAAGATAACAAACATTTAATAAGAAGTAGACACATATATTGTTCATCTGTTAACATAGGAAACTTAAAATAAATATGATCTATGTGTTAATGAACAAATTGATCTTAACAAAGAAATATTTAAAAGATTAAATTCTTGAAAAAATTTGGCTAATCAAAATATAGACAAATGAAATACAAATGGAGAAACTATGTCATATTTATTGAGCATGCTTTAACAACCCATCTGTATTCCTGGAGATACAATTTTATGGAGACATACCTTAGTCTCACTTTCCAATTACACTGAAGGAATGACAAAATGGACAGAATTAAGTATCAGCATTTTAGGTCAGATTCAAATGACATCCATGTTTTCCACTTATAATGAAGTAGGACTTACTTGAGAATATAGGATACATTTGAGAGGTTATCACTCACCTGTCTATGTTTAATCTCTGTCAAATTCATAATGGGAAATTACCTTGTGTTATGCATAAGATAAATTACCATGAAACAGAAGTAAAAATCAGATAGATAGTTCAATAAAGAGTTTACTTATCTGGAGAGAGGGATAAGATTTTACAATTTTTCTTGATCTGGAACAGAAAATAAGGAAAACTCTGAAAAGCTCCACTCCTCTTAGAATATGCAGGTTAATGTTAATCTACATGCACTTTAGTTTCCACATGAAAAACAAACCTAAGTTATAATAAAATGATACACACTTTGGTTCTAAATTCTAGGCCCAAAAGATTTAAATATAGACCAATGAAGACCTTGAAAAGTTATAGAGTCAGATTATGTAAAAAAAATACAGTCTTTTTTAAATGCTTGTAGTAATCATTTGAGAACCAACCAAACAAAAGCAAAAAAAATTCCAAAAAACAAACAGTGTCCTTTGTTTTACAGAAGCTTTGCAATTTTATGAGGCCCCATTTGTTGATTTTTGATCTTAGAGCATAAACCACTGGTGTTCTGTTCAAGAATTTTTCCCCTGTGTCCATGTGTTCGAGACTTTCCCCCACGTTCTCTTCTATTAGATTCAGTGTATGTGGTTTTATGTGGAGGTCCTTGATCCACTTGGACTTGAGCTTTGTAAAGGGAGCTAGGAATGGATCAATTTGTATTCTTCTACCAGTTGAGCCAGCACCATTTGTTGAAAATGCTGTCTTTTTTCCACTGGATGGTTTTAGCTCCTTTATCAAAGATCAAGTGACAGTAGGTGTGTGGGTTCATTTCTGGGTCTTCAATTCTATTCCATTGATCTACCTACCTGTCACCAATACCATGCAGTTTTTATCACTACTGCTCTGTAGTACAGCTTCAGGACAGGGATGCTGATTTCCCCAGAAGTTCTTTTATTGTTGAGAATAGTTTTTGCTATCCTTGTTTTTTTGTTTGTTTTTTTTTTATTCCAAATGAATTTGAGAATTGCTCTTTCTAACTCTATGAAGAATTGAGTTGGAATTTTGATAGGGATTGCGTAGAATCTGTAGATTGTTTTTGGCAAGAGGGTCATTTTTAGTATATTAATCCTGCCAATACACAGTCATGGGAGATATTTCCAACTTCTGAGGTCTTCTTCTGTTTCTTTCTTCAGAGACTTGAACTTCTTGTCATACAGATCTTTTACTTATTTGATTAGAGTCACACAAAGATACTTTATATTGTTTGTGACTATTGTGAAGGGTGCCATTTCCCTAATTTCTTTCTCAGCCTGTTTTTCAGGCAAATGGATGGAACTTGAAAATATCATCCTGAGTGAAGTAACTCAGTCACAAAAGAACAAACATGGTATGTACTCACTGATAAGTGGATATTACCCAAGATTCAACTCACAGATCATATGAAGACTATGAAGAAGGAAGACCAACATGTGGATGCTTCAGTGTTTCTTAGAAGGACAAACAAAATACTCACAGGAGGAAATATGGAGACAAAGTGTGGAGCAGAGACTGAAGGAAAGGCCATTCAGAGACAGCCCCACCTGGAGATCCATCCCATATACAGCCACAAAACCCAGACATTATTGTGGATGCTGGGAAGTGCTTGCTGATGAAAGCATGATAAGCTGTCTCCTGAGAGGCTCAGGCAGAGCCTGAAAATATACAGGCATTAGACTGAGGGTGGGGTCCTGGATATAGGAGTTAGAGAAGGGACTGAAGGAGCTGAGGGGGTTTGCAGCACCATGGAGGGATCAACAATGTCAATTGGTCAACCCCCCCACCCCCCCAGTGTTCCTGAATACTGGACCAGCAACCAACGAATAAACATGGAGGGACCCATGGTGTTGGCCACATATGTGGCAGAGGAGGGCCTTGTTGGCCATCAGTGGGAGGAGAGGCCCTTGGGCCTGAGGGTGTTTGAGGCCCCAGTGTAGTGGAATGCCAGGGAGGAAAGATGGGAATGGGTAGGTGGGTGGGTGGGGGAGCACACTCATAGAGGCAGGGGTGGGGGATGGGATAGGGGGTTTCCAAAGGGGAGACCTGGAAAGGGGAAACAATTTGAAATGTAAATAAAGTATATATCCAATAAAAAAATCCAAACAACCCAAAACAAAAACAAACAAGCAAACAAAGACAAAAACAAAAAAAGAAGGACTGCGGAAATGATTCAGTAACATTCCTGGCTGCACAAGGATGAGGACTTGAGTTGAGACCCTCAGCACCCCTTCAAGAACGAGAGAATACAAGTACATGACATGTCTGTAACTCCAGCACTGGGTAGATGGAAACAGAGAAGTCATTAGCTAGTCGGCCAGCCTAGGTGAACTGATGAGCTCCAGTCTAAGTGAGAGACCCTGTCTCAGAAAATAAGATGGAGAAAATTAGAACAAGAGATCTGGGGCTTACCTTTAACTTGTACACACACACACACACACACACACACACACACACACACACACACACACACAAACACACACACATCTTTGACAGTTTCATAAATATAGTGATTCTTTGCCATTCTACTTCCTATTACTTTTTCTTACTCCACTCCCATTCCCATTTCCATCCAGAACTTTCTTCGTCCCAACAAGTTGCCACTCTCATATATTCTGTGTGTCTGTATCTGACACACTGAGTTTAATTAGGGCTGTTTGCTTGAGTATGGGTAGGAATTTATTTCTTGGAAGCATGGGCAATATGTCAGTGACAACACCTCTGAAGAAAATGCCATCCCTCCCCAGTGTTCATTAATCTTAATAGTCTCCCAAGGATAGGTAGTGTGTCACTAGCCCTTCCCTCTCCCATGATAAATGTTGATATGCAGGCTTAGATTTTTTAAAACCTAGTTTTAATAAGAATACTTAAATACTTTAACCTCCCTTCTAGCCTACCAGGCATCAGAGATAATGGAAATGAATGGTTAATAGGGCAAAGGAGGTTGTAGACCTATTTAGAAATAGTTCCTTGGAGAGAATTCACTCTGCATTGTCAAGATATCAGCAGATTAGTTCATGTGATTCAGCAGTGGTAGCTCCATCCATTCACAAACAACATTCATAAATCAGCAAACACAGTTTGATCCAGAAGAAACTGAGAAGCTCTGCCAGTCAGGCTGAATATGTAGAAGTGGCAAGCAGTCATCAGGAACACCACCAGAAGTCCCTTGGTCCATTTCTTTCTAGAGTCAGGAAAAATGATGACCAGCAAAGAAAGTTAAGGTGTACCAATACCACACAGCATTGCCCACTGTCTGTTGGGGTATGTTTATACCTTTCCAAGCATCAGATGCTTTCTCAAGCATCCGCTCTATCCAAACATCACATGCCCTTTCTTCCAGCCTGCTTCCAGAAAAACACCATGTGACTATTCCAGCAAAACATCCCCCCACATGTCTGCTTCAGCAGAAAAATCCTCTCATAAGACAGTTTCCAGAGAAACCACATGACACAACTGAGTCTCCAAAGAAACCAGAAATTTCCACTTTCATTGATAGGTTTAATCTTATATGAGTACGTAGAGCAGCAGTGTGTTCATGAATGTCATGTCCGTCTTTTTGTAACACACCTCCCCAGCTTCTGGCTCCATGATGCAAAAACTAGGATCGAATGTGCCACCAAACATTAACCTCTGGCTTTCACACACACTATACATGCACACCCACATAACACCCCCCCACACACACACGCATGCACACATACATGCATACACACACATGCATGCACACATGCATGCATGCATGCACATACACACCCAAACACACACGCATACACTTTAAAATTTAATTTGACTTACTAACTAAGAGATTCAGTATTTTCTGTATCTGCTATATCAGGCATAATTATATTTATAATAAACAGAATTTAAGCTCTTAAACTCCACAACTTTACATTTTTTACATGTACTCATAGGCTGACATTCAACTTTTTGCTTCTTCAATTTTGTTTTACTTGCCAATCCTTTAGTGTATAGAAAGAATTTTCCATATTTTTGTTATCTTCTTTCCTCTCCTATTCCTCATCAATCCATCTGTGAATGCCTCTTTTGTTTTTTAGTAATACTTTGGCATATATTTCCTTATGTGTGTTTTCTTTTTCTCCCACAGAAAAAATCATCTCAAGAAACAATGAAATGAATGACATTCATTCATTTAAATTAAAACATGGGAGGGAAGTGTCTTAACAGATAATTTTTCTAGGTTAAGGGATGAATTATTTGACTCCATGTGATAGTTTTTAGCTCAGTCTTTCTACTGAGTAAATAAAACAAACAGTTCTCTTGGTATGAGCCTGGAAAACACATAATAATGAATAGAACTTATCACACTAGGAACCACTGCCAACTCTATGTCTGTGGCCACCTTAGTTTTATTCTGTACTCTGACAGCATGCATCTAACAAAGCAGACAAAAATATAATTAACCAAAATATATGGAAAAGATAGTTCTTGAAATTTGTGTCAAAACACTTTACAGTGGTAGTTCAACCTCTGGAGTGGATGTCACATGGTGAAACACATTTCCTAAATAACATGCAACCAGTGCTTGGTTTCAATTATTGCATACTGGTAAAATTAGTAAGCTTTGTCTTAGCATGTTTTCATATTTAAAATATCAAAAGATAGTTATCTGGTGAGTCCCACCACTAATCCTTGGATAAGAATACAGAAGTCCTCTGTTGAGAATTCTATGTACCGCGTTTTTTTTAAATTGGGCTATTTGTTTTGTTTGTGTCTAACTTCTTGAGTTCTTTGTATCTTGGATATTAGCCCTTTCTCAGATATAGAGTTGTTGAAGATCTTTTCCCACTCTGTAGGCTGCTGTTTTATTCTATTGACAGTTTTATTCTTTGCCTTACAGAAACTTTTAGTTTCATGAGATCAAATTTATTAATTGTTGGTCTTAGAGCCAGAGTCATTGGTGGTCTGTTTAG
This sequence comes from Uromys caudimaculatus, assembly GCA_028551405.1. NCBI lineage: Eukaryota > Metazoa > Chordata > Mammalia > Rodentia > Muridae > Uromys > Uromys caudimaculatus. The sequence continues at coordinate 67,667,675 of CM052714.1, forward strand.
GAAGTTATCTCTGAGACCAGTGCATTCGAGGATATTCCCCATTTTTCCTTCCATTAGATTTAGTATCTGGTTTTAAGTTGAACTCTTTGATCCACTTGGTCTTAAGTTTTGAGCAGGGCAATAAATAACGGATCTATTTCAATTCCTCTACATGAAGACATACATTTAGACCAGCACCATTTGTTGAAGATTCTTTCCATCTTTCCATTGTATGGTTTTGGACTCTTTGTCAAAAATCAAGTGACAATGGCTGTGTGGGTTAATTTCCGGGTGTGCAATTCTATTCCATTGATCAACTTGTCTGTCTTTATCCCAACACCATGCAGTTTTTATTACTATTGATCTGTAGTACAGGTTGAAATCAGGGATGGTGATAACTTTCTTTTATTGTACAGGATTGTTTTAGCTCTCCTGGGTTTTTTTGTTTATTCCATATTCAGAATTGTTCTTTCAAGGTCTGTAAAATTATGTTGGAATTTTGTGGGAATTGCATTGAATCTGTAGATTGCTTTTGATTAGATGACTATTTTTACTCTGTTAATCCTACTGATCTATGAGCATGGGAGATCTTTCCATATTCTGATATTTTCCTCAATTTCTTTCTGTAGCAACTTGAAGATCTTGTCATATAGGCTTTCACTTGCTTGGTTAGAGTTGCGCCAAGATATTTTATATTACGTGTGGCTATTGTGAAAGGTGTTATTTCCTAAATTTCTTTCTTAGCCTTTTTATCATTTGTATAAAAGAAGGCTAGTGATTTTTAAAGTTAATTTTGTTTCCAGCCAATTTGCTAAAGGTGCTTATCAGCTGTAGGAGTTCCCTGGTAAAATGTTTATAGTCACTCATGTATACTGTCATATTGTATTCCGATAGAGATACTTTGACTTCTTTTCCAGTTTGTATCCTCTTCATCCCCCTTAGTTGTTTTATTGCTATAGCTAGAACTTCAATTACTATATTGAATAGCTATGGAGTGAGTGGATAGCCTTGTCTTGTTCCTGATTTTGATGAAATTTCCTTAAGTTTCTCTTTATTTAATTTGCTGTTGGCTATTGGTATGCTGTATTTTGCTTTTATTGCATTTAGGTATGTACTCTTGCATCCTTGATCTCTCCAGGACTTTTAACAAGAAACTGTATAAGATCGTGTCAAAGACTTTTTAGTAGCTAATAAGATGATCATGTGGTATTGTTTTCTTTTAGTTTGTATATATGGTGGATTATACTTATTGATTTTCCTATTTGAACCTCCCTGCATCCCTGAGATGAAGCCTACTTGATCATGGTAGATGATGTTTTTGAGGTGTTCTTGGATTTGTTTTGCAAGTAGTTTTGGAGTATTTTTGCATCAGTGTTCATAAGAATAATTGATCTGAAATATTCTTTCTTTGTGTGGTTTAGGTATTGGGGTGACTGTTGCTCCAGAATGAGTTTGTCAGTGTTCCTTCTGTTTCTATTTTCTGGAACAGTT
>CM052714.1:67669244-67693910 GCA_028551405.1 Uromys caudimaculatus
TCTTCCTTCCTTCCTTCCTTCCTTCCTTCCTTCCTTCCTTCCTTCCTTCCTTCCTTCCTTCCTTCCTTCCTTCCTTCCTTCCCCCTCTTTCTTTCTTTCTTTCTTTCTTTCTTTCTTTCTTTCTTTCTTTCTTTCTTTCTTTCTTTCTTTCTTTCTTTCTTTCTTTCTGCTTTTTGTTGTTGATGGCTGCTTCTATTTCTTTAGAGGTAACAGAGCTGTTTAAATGGTGTACCTTTTCTTGATTTAACTTTGCTAAGTGGAACCTGTCTAGAAAATCATCCATTTTGTTAATATTTTCCAATTTGGGGGTACAGGCTTTTGAAGTAAGACCTAATGATTCTTTGAATATCCTCCTTGTCTGTTCTTATGTTTCCCTTCTCATTTCTGATTTTGTTTATTGGTTACTGTATCTCTGTCTTTTACTTAGTTTGGATAGGAGTTTGTCTATGTTGTTGATTTTCTCAATGAACCAACTCTTCATTTTATTGCTTCTTTTTATTGTTCCATTTGTTTCTAGTTTATTGATTTCAGCCACGAGTTTCATTATTTTCTGTTATTTACTTCTCTTGGGTTTGTTTATTCCTATTTCTCTAGAGCTTTCAGGTGGGCTTTTAAGTTGCTAGTATGAGATCTCTCCAATTTTTTATGAAGGCAATTATTGCTATGAACTTTCCTCCTAGCACTGCTTCCTTTATGTCTTATAAATTTGACTATGTTGTGCTTTCATTTTCATTAAATTATAGAAAGTCTTTAAGATTTATTTCTTCTTTGACCCAGTGGTCATTGAGTAAAGGTTTGCCTGATTTCGATGACTTTCTGTTGTTTCTGTTGTTGTTCAAATCCAGCTTCAATCCATGGTGATCTGATAAGACACAAGAGTTTATTTCAATCTTCTTGTTTCTGTTGAGGTTCGCTTTATGATCAAGTATAGTTTCAATTTTGGAGAAGGTCCCATGAGGTGTTGAAAAGAATCTACATTCTTTTGTATTTGGGTGAAATATTCTGTAACTATCTGTTAGGTCCATTTGACTCATTAAGTCTATTAGTTTCATTATTTCTCTGTTTAGTTTCTGTCTTGACAAACTGTCCATTGGTGAGAGTAGGGATTGCAGTCTCTAGTTACTAATGTGTGGGATTCTATGCATGATTAATTTTTACTAGTTTTCTCTTTTATGAATGTTAATGCTTTTGCATTTGGGGCATAGATGTTCAGAATGGAGATGCAATCTTTGTGGCTTTTTCTGTTGAAGAGTAGGACGTGTCCTTTTCCATGTTTTTTGATTAATTTTGGTTAAAAGTCTATTTTATTTGATATTAGAATGGCTACTTTAGCTTGTTTGTTGGCAACATTTGTTAGGAAATCCTTTTCCAGCCCCTTACTCTGATGTAATATCTATCTTTGTTTCTAAGATGTTTTTCTTGTATGCAGCAGAATGATGGATCCTGTCTACACATCCACTCTGTTAGTCTGTGTCTTTTTATTGGGGAATCAAGCTCATTCATGTTATGAGATAGTAATGCCCAATGGTTGCTAATTCCTGTTATGTTGATGTTGTGGTGGTAGTATGTGTGCATGTGTAGATTTGTGTTTCTCTTTTTTGGGTTTTGTTGGTGTGAAGTTGTTTATTTCTTGTGTTCTCTTGGGTGCAATTACCCTCATTGTGTTTGAGATTTTCTTCTAGTCTCTACTATAACCCTGGATTAGTGGAAAGATATTGTTTAGACTTAGTTTCATATATATTGTTTTCTTTCATCTGTGATGATTGAAAGTTTTTCTGGGGATAGTAGTCCTTGGCTGACATCTGTGGTATCTTAGGGTCTGCAAGACATCTGTCCAGGCTCTTCAGGCTTTTAGAATTACTATTGAGAAATCAGGTATAATTATGATAGGTCTGTTTTTATATGTTAGTTGGCCTTTTCCCCTTGAAGCTCTTAATATTTTTCTTTGTTTGGTACATTTAGTGTTCTGATTATTATGTGGCAGGAGAATTCTTTTTTCTGATCCAATCGTTTTGGTGTTCTGTAAGATTCTTGTATGCTCACAGGCATCTCTTTCTTTAGGTTAGGGAAATTTTCTTCCATGATTTTGTTGAAGGTATTTTCTTTGACCCGGAAACCTTCTCTGTAGTCTTTTTTTGTTTGTTTGTTTGTTTGTTTGTTTTTCAAGACAGGGTTTCTCTGTGTAGCCCTGGCTGTCCTGGAACTCCCTCTGTAGACCAGGCTAGCTTCGAACTCAGAAATCCACCTGCTTCTGCCTCCCAAGTGCTGGGATTAAAGGCATGCGCCACCACTGCCCGGCTTCTTCTCTGTATTCTATTCTTACTATTTAGTTTAGTCTTTTCATAGTGTCCCAACTTTCCTGGATGCTTTATGTTAGAAAATATTCAGGTTTACAATTTGTTTGACCTATGTATCAATTTCTTCTATCATATCATTTACTGCTGAGATTTCTTCTTCCAACTCTTGTGATGCTTGGGACTATAGTTCCTGTTGTCTTTCTTGGGTTTTCCATATTCAGAATTGCCTCAGTTTGTGTTTTCTTTATTGCTTCTATTTCCATTTTCATGTCTTGATAATTTTTACTAATTTCTTTCACATGTTTGATTGTATTTTCCTATATTTCTTTATGTTTTTCACTTTTCCTTTAAGGGTCTCTACCTGATTGATTTTTTTCTTGTATTTATTTAAGGGATATATTAGCTTCCTCTTAAAAGGCCACTATCATCTTCATAAAATTAGATTTATAATCATTTTCTTAAGCTACATATGTGTTAGGATGTCTAGGACTTCCTGTAGTAGGATAGCTAAGTTCTGGTGGTGCTACATTACCCTGTTTTTTTGATATTGTGTTCTTTTTTTTTAATGGGATATTTTCTTTATTTACATTTCAAATGTTTTTCTCTTTCTAGGTCTCCCCTTCGAAAACCCCCATCCCATCCCTCCTCCCCCTGCCTCTATGAAGGTGGTCCCCTACTCACCCACCCACTCCTGCCTTCCTGCTCTGGCATTCCCTTACACTGGGCATCTAACAACTTCAGGCCCAAGGGCCGCTGCTCCCACTGATGTCCAACAAGGCCATCCTCTGCCACATATGCAGCTGGAGCCATGGGTCCCTCCATGTGTACTCTTTGGTTGGTGGTCCAATCCCTGGAAGCTCCTGGGAGTCTGGCCTGTTGACATTGTTACTCCCTGCATGGGCCTGCAAATCCCCTCAGCTCCTTCAGTCCCTTCTCCAACTCTTCCAATACTTAACTGCGAGCATCCAGCTCTGTATTTGTCAGTCTGGCACAGCCTTTCAGGAGACAGCCATATTAGGCTTCCATCAGCAAGTGCTTCCCAGCATCCACAACAGCATGCCTGTTTGGCAACTGTATATGGGATGGATCCCCAGGTGGGGCAGTCTTTGAATGGCTTTTCCTTCAGTCTCTGCTGAACACTTTGTTCCCATATTTCCTCCTGTGAGTATTTTGTTCTCCCTTCTAAGAAGCACTGAAGCATCCACACTTTGGTCTTCCTTCTTCTTGAGCTTCATATGGTCTGAGAATTGTATCTTGGGCATTCTGAACTTGGGCTAATATCCACTTATCAGGGAGTACATACCATGTCCATTCTTTTGTGACTGGGTTACTTCAATCAGGATTATATTTTTTCGATCTATCCATTTTCCTATGAATTTCATGAAATCATTGTTTTTATATGCTGAGTAGTATTCCATTGTGTAAATGTACCACATTTTCTATATACATTCCTCTGCTAAAAGAAATCTGGCTTGTTTCCAGTTTTTGGCTATTATAAATATGGCTTCTATGAATATAGAGGAGCGTATGTCCTTATTATATTTTGGAGCATCTTTTGAGTATATGCCCAGGAGTGGTATAGCTGGGTCCTCAGGTAGTCCAATCTCTGAGGAACCTCCAGACTGATTTCCAGAGTGGTTGTACCAGCTTGCAATCCTACCAGCAATGGAGGAGTGTGCCTCTTTCTCCACATCCTTGCCAGCATCAGCTGTCGTCTGAGTTTTTGATCTTAGACATTGTAACTGGTGTGAGGTGGAATCTCAGGGTTGTTTTGATTTGCATTTCCCTGAAGAATAAGGGTGTTAAATGTTTCTTTAGCTGCTTCTGGCCATTCGATATTCCTCAGTTGAAACTTCTCTGTTTAGCTCTGTACCACATTTTTTAATAGGGTTATTTGATTCTCTGAAATCTAACTTCTTGAGTTTTTGTATATATTGGATATTAGCCCTCTATCATATATAGGATTGGTAAAGATCTTTTCCCAATCTGTTGGTTGCTGTTTTGTTCTATTAACAGTGTTCTCTTTCTCTTACAGAAGCTTTGTAATTTCATGAAGTCCCATTTGTCAATTCTTGATCTTAGAGCACAAACCATTGTTGTTCTGTTCAGGAAATTTTCTCCTGTGCCCATGTGTTCAAGGCTTTTTCTCACTTTTTTTTGTATTAGATTCAGTGTATCTGGTTTTATTTGGAGGTCCTGGATCCACTTGGACTTGAGCTTTGTACAGGGAGATAGGAATGGATCAATTTGCATTCTTCTACATGTAGACCGCCAGTTGAACCAGCACCATTTGTTGAAAATGCTCTTTTTTCCACTGGATGCTTTTATCTTCTTTGTCAAAGATCAAGTAAATGTGTGGATTCATTTCTGGGTCTTCAGTTCTATTCTGTTGATCTACCTACCTGTCACTGTACCAATATCATGCAGTTTTTTATCACTATTGCTCTGTAGTACAGCTTGAGGTCAAGGATGGTGATTCCCACAAAAGTTCTTTTATTGCTGAGAATAGTTTTTGTTATCCTGGGTTTTTTGTTATTCCAAATGCATTTGAGAATTGTTCTTTCTGTCTATTTGAAGAGTTGAGTTAGATTTTTATGTAGATTGCATTGAACCTGTAGATTGCTTTTGGCAGGATGGCCATTTTTACTATATTAATCCTGCCAATCTATGAGCATGGGCGATTTTTCTATCTTCTGAAGTCTTCTTCGATTTCTTTCTTCAGAGACTTGATGTTCTTTTCATACATATCTTTCACTCGCTTGGTTAGAGTCACACCAAGATATTTTATATTGGTTGTGATTATTGTGAATGGTGTCATTTCCTTAATTTTTTCTAAGCCCATTTATCCTTTGAGTATAGGAAGGCTACTGATTTGTTTTAGTTAATTTTATATCTGGCCACATTGCTGATGCTGTTTATCAGCTGTAGGAGTTCTCTGGTGGAATTTTTGTGGTCACTTAAGTATACGGCTTTATCATCTGCAAATAGTGATATTTTGACTTCTTCCTTTCCAATTTGTATCCCTTTGACCTCTTTTTGTTGACTAATTGCTCTAGCTTGACCTTCAAGTACTATATTGAATAGATATGGAGAGAGTTGGCAACATTGTCTAGTCCCTTATTTTAGTGGAATTGCTTCTGTCCATTTAGTTTGATGTTGTCTACTGGTTTGCTGTATATTGCTTTTACTATGTTTAGGTATGGGCCTTAAATTCCTGATCTTTGATGTATTTCCTGATTGCATTGATGTATTTCTGTATATTGAACAATCCCTACATCCCTGAGTTGAAGCCTACTTGATCATGATCAATGATCATTTTGATGTGTTCTTGGATTTGGTTTGCGAGAATTTTATTGAGTATTTTTGCATCGATATTCATAAAGGAAATTGGTCTGAAGTTCTCTTTCTTTGTTTGATCTTTATGTAGTTTTCATATCAGTATAACTGTGGCTTCATACATTGAATAGGGTAGTGTTCTTTCTGTTTCTATTTTGTGGAATAATTTGAAGAGTATTGGTATTAGGTCTTCTTTGAAGGTCTGAGAGAATTTAGCACTAAACCCATCTGGTCCTGGGCTCTTTTTGCTTGGGAGACTTTTAATGACTGCTTCTATTTTGTTAGGGGTTATGGGACTGTTTAGGTGGTTTACTTGATCCTGGTTAAACTTTGGTATTTGAACTCTCTCTAGTAAATTGTCCATTTCATTCAGATTTTCCAGTTTTGCTGAATATAGGCTTTTGTAGTAGGATCTGATATTTTAAAAAAAATTTCCTCAGTCTCTGTTGTTTTATCTCCCTTTTCATTTCTGATTTTGTTAATTTGGATATTGTCTCTGTGCCCTCTGGTTAGGTTGCCTAAGGGTTTATCTATCTTGTTGATTTTCTCAAAGAACCAGGTCCCAGTTTTGCTGTTTCTTTGTATAGTTCTTTTTGTTTCTACTTGGTTGATTTCAGCACCGAGTTTGATTATTTCTTGCCATCTACTCCTCTCGGGTGTGTTGGCTTCTTTTTCTTCTAGACCTTTCAGATATGCTGTTAATTTGCTAGTGTATGACTCTCCAGTTTCTTTTTATAGGCACTCAGAGCTATGAATTTTCTTCTTAACATTGCTTTCATTATGTCCCATAAGTTTGGGTATGTTGTGCCTTCATTTTCATTAAATTCTGAAAAGTCTTTAATTTTTTTCTTTATTTCTTCCTTGACTAAGTTATCATTGAGTAGGGCATTGTTCAGGTTCCTTGTGAATGTGGGCTTTCTGTTGTTTTTGTTGCTATTGAAGACCAGCCTTAGTCTGTGGTGATTTGATAGGATGTATGGGAATATTTCAATCTACTTGTATCTGTTGAGGCCTGTTTTATGACTGATTATATGGTCAGTTTTTGAGAACTTGAGGTGCTGAAAAGAAGATATATTTTTTGTTTTAGTATGAAATGTTCTACAGATACCTGTTAAATCAATTTGTTCCATAACTTCTGTTAGTTTCACTGTCTCTGTTTAGTTTCTGTTTCCATGATATATCCATTGGTGAGAATGGGGTGTTGATGTCTCCCACTATTATTGTGTGAGGCACAATGTGTGATTTTTTGCTTTCATAAAGTTTCTTTTATGAATGTGGGTGCCTTTGTATTTGGCGCATAGATGTTCTGAAGTGAGAGTTCTTCTTGGTAGATTTTTTCTTTTGATGAGTATGAAGTGATATCCTTTTTGATAAAATTTGGTTGAAAGTTGATTTTATTTGATATTAGAATAGCCTCTCCAGCTTGTTTCTTGGGATCATTTGCTTGGATAATTGTTTTCCAGCCCTTTACTCTGAGGTAATGTCTGTCTTTGAAACTGAGGTGCATTTCCTGTATGCAGCAAAATTCTGGGTCTTGTTTACATATCCAGTCTGTTAGTGTATGTCTTTCTGTTGGGGAATTGAGTCCATTGATGTTACAGGATAGTAAGAAATAGTAATTTTTGCTTTCTGTTATTTTTGTTGTTGTTGTTAAAGGTGGAATTATGTTTGCCTGGTTATTTTCTTTTGGGTTTGTTGAAAGAAGATTACATTCTTGCTTTTTCTAGGGTGTAGAAATTCCTCCTTGTGTTGGAATTTTCCCTCTATTATCCTTTGTAGGGCTGGATTTGTGGAAAGATATTCTGTAAATTTGGTTTTATCAAGAATTATCTTGGTTTCTCCATCTATGGTAATTGTGAGTTTTGCTGGGTATAGTATCTTGGGCTGGCATTTGTATTTTCTTAGGGTCTATATAACATCTTCCCAGGATCTTCTAGCTTTCATAGTCTCTGGTGAGAAGTCTGGTGTAATTCTGATTGGTTTTCCTTTATATGTTACTTGCCTTTTTCCCTTACTGACTTTAGTATTCTTTCTTTGTTTTGTGCATTTGGCGTTTTGACTAATATGTGACAGGAGGAATTTCTTTCCTGTTCCAATGTATTTGGAGTTCTATAGACTTCTTATATGTTTATGGGTATGTCTTTCTTTAGGTTAGGAAAGTTTTCTTCTATAATTTTGTTGAAGATACTTACTGGCCATTTAAGTTGGGAATCTTCTCTTTCTTCTAAATCTATTATCCTTAGGTTTGGTCTTCTCATTGTGTCCTGGATTTCCTGGATGTTTTGGGTTAGGAACCTTTTGCATTTTGCATTTTTTTTTTTTTTTGTCTGTTGTGCCAATGTTTTCTATGGTATCGTTTGTACCTGAGAGTCTCTCTTCTATCTCTTCTGTTCTGTTGGTGATGCTTGCATCTATGACCCCTGATCTCTTTTCTAGGTTTTGCATCTTCTGGGTTGTCTTCCTTTGTGATTTCTTTATTGTTTCTATTTCCATTTTTAGATCCTGGATAACCATCAATTGTTCAATTCCTTCATTTGTTTGATTGTGTTTTCCTCTAATTCTTTAAGGAATTTCTGTGTTTCCTCTTTAAGGACTTCTAGCTCTTTACCTGTGTTCTCCTATACTTCTTTAAGGGAGTTATTTATGTTCTTATTAAAGTCCTCTTTCATCATCATGAGATGTGATTTTTAAATCAGAGTCTTGATTTTCTGGTGTGTTGGGGTATCCAGAGCTCACTGTGTTGGGATGACTGGGTTCTGATGATGCAAAGTAGCCTTGGTTTCTGTTGCTTATGTTCTTGCCCTTGCCTCTCGCTATCTGGTTATTTTTAGTGTTATTGGTCTTGCTGTCTCTGTGACTTGTCCCTCCTGCAAGCCTTTGTGTCAGTACTTCTGGGAGACCAGTTCTCTCTGGGTGGAATTTGGGTATGGAGAGCTATGGCTCAGGCTCAGCTCTGGGGTGCAGACAGAAACTGGAAGAATCCTGTCTCCAGCTCTTCCTTCGTTCCTGTGTCCTGATGGGTATGAGCAGGTCCCTCTTGGGCCAGAATGAGCAGAAATGTTGGTTTTATCTGTGCTCACAGGCATGCCAGCACTCCTTGGAGACCTGCTTTCTCCCAGTGGTATTTGGGTATGGAGTGCTGTGGCACAGTCTCAGCTCCAGGCACAGTCTCAGCTCCAGGCACAGACAGAAACTGGAAGTATTCTCTCCCAGACTGCTCCTCAGTTCCTGTATCCTGAAGGTTCTGGGTAGGTCTCTCTGAGCAGAAGTGATGGTCTTACTTGTGCTCACAGTATTGCCCACACTCCTGGGAGACCAGCTTTCTCCAGGCAGTATTTGGGTATTGAGTGCTGTGGCAAAGGATCAATTCTGGGCACTGTAGCACAGGATCAGCTCCGATTGCAGATGGACTGTTATTGTGTTCTTATACTGGCATTTAGACATCTGTTCCTGGTGTTCACAGGCCTGGTAGTTTCTGATGTCATTGAATCTCTGGTATTTCAGGTAGAACTGCTAGTTCTTGGTGGCTTCAAACCTCTGTTTTTTCCTGGGTGCAAAAAGGCATCCAGGGATACAGGCAGAGATGGTGGTCCCTGATGGCTGTAGGCCTCCAGGATTCCAAGTAGAGTTGTGGACCTCAGACTGGAGTGCCAATGGAACAAGTCAGATATCATGGTTACTGGGTGTCTCAGTGTACAGGGCATTGAGGTGTGAACAATCTGGAGGGGGAATGAAAAGAGATATAATTGTATTCCAATTAAAAAATTTTAAGTTATAAAGTAATAAATCATTTTTTAAAAATTAAAAATAATGCTGGAAATTAAATTACAGCAATAGAAATGAGGAATGCCTGTGATGGGCTCATTAGCACACAAGACATGGTAAGGTAAGAATTAAGGAACTTGATACAGTTTGCTTAAAAATGTCACATGCTTAAAAACACTTCTGCAAAACTGACTAAAAATAAACTGTAGAAACTCCTTAAAACTGTAGGGCACATAACACACACACACACACACACACACACACACACACACACACACACACACAAAACACTCTCAAACATCTGATTCTCTGCCTCTGGATAGCAAGGCCCATTGCACACTGGGATGGGCTGGAGGAAGGGAAGCTTAGCAGGGTGGTTGGGTGCAATGCACAGATTTGTTTGGCAGTAAGTGCAAGGATAAAGAATATACACAGCTGGGAACAGTTTCATAGAATAGGATCTGTTTATTGAGAGAAGAAAGTGCATTTATACCTCTGGGACGTGGGCAGGGTCTCTGGAGCAAGGTTTGTATGACCATGTACAATTGGCTAGGACAGGGGTGTTAGAAAATTCTGAATACTCAGAATCTGGGGGTTCTGAGGGGAAAAACCTTATAATATCATAAAAGGAGTGAGGTCTGATAACTGTCAGGGTAATAAATTCTAACTAGTGTTGATAGTGGGGCAGCCAACTTTCTAGCACCAGGTTGGAAAAGGGGGAAAGACAAACCTTGCTGTCTTCATCTGAGGTATCAGGGGTTGAAGCTCTCCTTGACCATTCCTCCATTAATCCTGGACCATAAAAGTCCCATGCACACACTCATATCCTACACATACACACACACACACACACACACACACACACACACACACACACACACACAAAGGAACACATACATACACACACACATGCACATACACTCATGCCCAGATATATACACACATACATACATACATATGCATAAATATAAACACTCATACAGAAACACCCATATACATACACATAAATATACATACACATAAATACACACACACACACACATATGTACTCATGCACAGACATGCACATATACATACATATATACACACATACACACACTGGATATAAGAGTAAAAGAAGGATAAGGAATGTGCTGAACTCACTAATGAAAAGAGAGATGTGGGCCAACAAAGGCACTTACCACCTGTTGTTGAATGTCTGGGGACCTGATTCCAATCCCCAAGCCCAAATAAATGTATAAGGAGAGCACCTCCTTCACAACATTGTCCTCTGACCTCCATGTGGTCTCACACATGTCTCTCTCTCTCTCTCCTCTCTCTCTCTCTCTCTCTCTCTCTCTCTCTCTCTCTCTCTCTCTCTCCTCTCTCTCTCTCTCTCTCTCTCTCTCTCTCTCTCTCTCTCACATACACACACACATACACACACACACACACACACACACACACATGTATGTCATACCTACCTCAACACCTGCAATATTCACATAACATGTACACATGCCACACATGCTGCAGACATACCACACAAACACATCATACAAACAACAATAAATAAGTAAATAAATAAATAAATTTTAAAAGGCAAGTATTACCAGTGTGGACACAAAGCTAGACACAAACCATGCAGTATAAATCCAACTTTAAATATGAAGGTACACACAGATTGCAAGTAAAAAGATAAGTGTGTGTTGACAATAATTAATAGAGAGATGTATTAACTATGTTAGTGTCAGAGTGTAAATTTCAAAGAAAATATAGTAAGGGTAAATAAGGTCATGTGATAATGAAGATAGAAGAGTCTTAAATGTCTATTAACCTAAGAAAAGAATTGAGGAATATGGAGCAAACAGAAAAAGATGACAATGAGCCACAAATAGATCGACCCCAGTACCTCCCTAAGGGAAACGGAGAGATGCAGAGGCACTAAGGGAATAGATGAACTTTGAAACACCATGAGTCAATTGAGTCTAATTACATGTCACCCCAAACAGCAAAAAATGTCTTCCCACCAAGGTCACATCTATAAGATACTCTACATGATGAGTCATAAAACATAGCATAACAATTTGAGAGAATAGAAATCATAGGGTATGCTCTCACACCACAGTGGAATCCAGTAACTGGAAGGCTACAGAAAAATCTCAGACAGGGCGATTAAACACACATAAGAACACAAGGGTTAAAAAAAAAAAAAGTCCCACGAGAAGTTTAAAAATATTTCTCCTTTTTTTTTTTGGGGGGGGGGGTTTCCTAGACAGGGTTTCTTTGTGTAGCCCTGGCTGTCCTGGAACTCACTCTGTAGACCATGCTGGCCTCAAACTCAGAAATCTACCTGCCTCTGTCTCCCAAGTGCTGGGATTAAAGGAGTGCACCACCACTGCCCGGCAATATTTCTAATAATTAAAATACTAGGGGCCAGCAAGATGATTAAGCACAGTTTGACCCTGAAAAGGAGAGAACCAACCTCTACAAGTTGTCTTCTGACTCTGATTTCTCTCTTTGTCTCTGTCTCATGCACACTCACAAACACAAGCACCCACTCACACAAAATAAATAAATATAATAATTTTTAAAAATAGAATATAACATTGCTTATTAGAATTTGTGGAGTTAGAGAAAGAAACACTTAGAAAAAAATTTGTAACATGAATTTATTTTTCAAGAATGAGAAATTGGCAGTTAGACTTCCATTTTAGATAATTAGAAAAAAATAAACAGATTTAAGCAAACAGAAGAAAAGAATTGGCATTTCTTTGAAAAATACAATAAATTGCAAACTGTATAGAAAGTATAAATTAAAAAGCTTAGTCTTTGAAGAGGAATACAGTGGGTAAATATGTAGATCACCCATATGAGCAATAGGGAGAAGGTGTGACTTACTAATACCATAAATGGAAGACACATTATTATTGCTAGTAGTATAGACATTAAAAGAATAATGAAGTCTATGTCCACAAGATTTGTAACCTAGATGAAACCGCCCAGTTCCCAAAACAACAAAAACAAAGGTAAAATTCACAGCCTATTGACTGTTTAAAGTAATATATCAGATATCTAGATACAGGGCAAATAAGTTCCTGCTCATATCTATCTCTATCTATCTATCTATCTATCTATCTATCTATCTATCTATCTATCTCTACATATTATCTACAGAATTTCTATATTAAGAAATTCACAGGGACACTGTCTTTGTAGTCCTGGGTAAAATTATTTTGACTTGGGGGACCTCATTCTTTTCTTTAAAATAATTTCTATTTATTATTTTGGATTTTGTGTGTTTGCATCTTTTGCCTACATGTACATTTGTGTACCATGAACCTACCTGATGCCAGCAGAGGCCAAAAGTAGACATCATATTTGTAAGAACTGGAATTATAGATGTCTAGGAGCCATCATGTAGGTGCTGGGAATTGAACCTGGGTACTCTGAAAGAACAGCTTGTTCTCTTAACCACTGAGCCATCTCTCTAGGTCCTTGGTTTGTTATTTTAAAGATGTCAGCAGATTGAGTCATGCTCTTTCACATGACTGAGAACAATCTACTTTATTCAAAATCTCCCAATGGAAATGTTAATCACATGCAGAAATACTTCAGAGCAGATTAATTTGATCAAAAGAGGGGTACCAAGCCAAGCCCATGGAAGGAGACACTACAGTCACTCCTAGTTAACTTGCCACTCATGTGCATCTCATACACCATACATAGTATTGATTTGAAGATACTGGGAAAGATACTTGAAGTAACTCTCCCAACTGCAACTAAATGCATACCTGCCATGTCCTATAATAGAGGCAATGTCATGAATGTAGTTCATTTTTTTCCTGGTGTATTATAAATTACACTCTATGCTATATAATTAACATAGTTAAGGTATAAAATAATACATCTTGTATCATGTGTCAGATGACAAGTGATTTAATAAAATATATTTAAAATACATGTATGTGTAAATACATAAACATGGACATATATTCACATATAAACACATTAACAACAAAAAAGGTAGACACATTTGTGAAACCACAGCCTTTGTTTCTGTAACATATTTGTAGCTGATATCATTAATCTCCATTTTCTTACTACCCATTCTTTATTTCCTTTGCCTATAATGGCATCTTAGCTAATTTTAATTCTTTACCCACTAGAGAAGCAAATTATTCCTATATCAAGTTTTACCGTGTCACTATAACTTTAAATTCAGACACAAGCCACAGAGTACCAAGAGATTCCCAAAGTTATTGCTTTAGTTTAGACACAGTGTTCTAAAACTCCTGTGTCAGGTATAGTACTTTGGTACCTCATTTAAATCAAAATAAATTTCCCAGGCAGAATTGCTTCCTTCTTTGCCTGATAATTTAAGTGCTTGTGTGGTCCCCTTAACTACAACTTATTGCTCTGTCTCTGGTGAAAGTGTGCCTTCTGATGAAGCATTATAGAGATGGGAAGCAAACATTTCCCTGGCAGAGCAAATGGATTGACAGTGAGTGATGCTGTTCCAAATTCCTTGACTGTTGGTTATGGGATAAAGTGTCTAATGCTGAGTACTAACTACTAGCACGTACAGTCTCTTGGAGAATCTTGCTGGGCACAGCAAGGTGCTCTACATAGACAGATGGTGAATAACTCAGTCTTAAGAGGCCACCTCATTGTTCACTGTTGCTAACTGCTTTAGGACTTAGTAAGAATGAGGAATCCCAAATTCATATACCTATACAGACCAATGGGAATATTTCTCTTGCTGTGTTGTTTCTGTACAATCTGAGGAGCAACTCTAGTGAAACACCAAGTTTTACACCCATGGTGGTACTTTCAAATTGTGATAGGCAAAGAGGGCAATCCCAAATCCAGAGTAAGTGGCTATTCCAGTAAGAACAAAATTCTGCCTTTCTCAGGATGCAATGCAATCAACCTTTCATCACTAAGCCTGAGAATGGTGCTTTATTTAATTCCACTTTGATGTTTGCTTTAGTAGAAAGAGCACTTGGCACTAGTTATAGCCAGATTAGCACTGGGGAGTTGATTGTGGAATTCATCCCTAACCTCCATACATACTATAATAGAACTTTGATCATTTGCACAGTAGACAAGGACAAAGATGGTTGGAGAAAGATGTGACTGGTATCTATGGAAGAGAAGGACTCTTATTCATTTGACCTAGACCTCTCCCCCACTGTGCATTCATTCATAAGCACACAAATATCTCCAAGGCTTTTGGCAATTTGGAGAAATCTTGCTATATCCATGTCTTTTAAACCTTCTTGTCAATAATGTTTCAACCATGAACCTTCAAAGTACTGTATCAACTAGTCAAACAACTGGCTTCATGCTATAAATCAGCACATAATTCTATGTCAATATGCCAGCCTACAAACCAGCCAAACTATATGCCTATAAAGTGACCAATGGCATAGTTCTGTGCAGTTCAGTTTACTTTTGTTGTTGCTTTGACAGTTTGGTCCACTGTGAGGACAATTCCAGCCTTGCTTTTTTCTATAAAGTACCAATGCTTGGACCCTGACATCTTGCAATCTACTATCCTTTTAAATTATGCTTCCAAATTCAGTGTTAAGCTTTTCATTGTAACTTCCACCATAGGACTCTAAGAGAAAAGTTATGGTGCCAGATATCCCTGCATGGACTGATTTTTCCAGGACTGGTGAAAAGATGTCCTCTGTATCCTTATGGTATGGGTATGATCAAATGACAGACCCACACCA
Organism: Uromys caudimaculatus; assembly: GCA_028551405.1. Lineage (NCBI taxonomy): Eukaryota > Metazoa > Chordata > Mammalia > Rodentia > Muridae > Uromys > Uromys caudimaculatus. The sequence goes on from CM052714.1 coordinate 67,684,363, forward strand.
GCTTTCCATTGTCCCTATGCCTTCCTTGTGTAGTAGTTCTGAGGTGGCAACTGTATTAGTTGGCAGATTTGGATGTACATTTCAGTTTCCACCAATTAATGACACAGTGACCTTTCTAAGCTCTGTGAGCTGATCATCAGAACAATAATTTCTGTGTCAGTGATCTTTTTCAATAAATTCAACCTAACCCAACCTTGTCTTCCCACCGCTTTCACATCCTCCTTACACATGTTCACACACATCCTTCATATTTCTGACTCTGTGCATGGAAAAAATTCCTGTCTCCCATACAGTGCTTTCTAGCTCTCTAGAGTCATCCTGGATCCCTTGGTTTTCAGGTCTTACTGGTATCTCAGTGCAGTCCTAAGACTAGAAGAAAAACAGCCCCAAGAGATAGTCTTAAGGAAAAATCAGTAGGGCCTGCAAAGAATCACTTCAAGCTTTCATTTCATGTGTTTATGTATGTCTGCTCATGTGCAAATGGATATTTGCATATGAATGTATATGTATATGTCAAAACAGAGATCGATTCCTTGTATTCTTCTCAATTGCTTTCTACCTTAGTTTTTTGAGGCAAAGTTTTTCAGTGAAAATGAAGCTCAGTGGCCAGAAAGCCTTAGAGTTCCCCTGGCCCTGCCTTTCCAGCTTTGGGATTACAGATCCATGTTGCCATGCATAGATTTTTATGTAGGTTCTAAACTCAGTAATTAAAACTTGCATGACAAGTACTCCATTGAGTATCTTCCCAGCCAGGCATCATAGTCTTCTCAAGCAAGTGTTGTTGTATTACTCAGGTGGGGATGGACTACCCACTTGTAACACAGAGACATATTCAGAGGTGGGTAGAGCACCTTCATTAGGCTCTTCCTCTGTGTCCCACTCCAGTTTTTTTATCACTTTCACTTTGTGTCTTCATTCCATAGCATATGGCTTACAAGACTGTTTCTTCAGTCTGTGGCATCAACTACTTCCATCATTTAGTATGGTTTGTGTCATTCTCAGCCCTATAGCTATAGAAATGAAGGGTTCTTTAAAGACTTACAGAAATTTCTTTATCATATATGTGGTGCTTGAACTAAAAGTTTCAAATCCCTGAACATATTGTCCCTCAGCTTTATCCAACTCTTCCAGGAAAAACTGACCAATCTTACCACTTATTAATTTGAAAAAATGTTCTAACATGTCAAGTATAGGGCTGTCCCAGCCTCACCACAGAGAATTTGCTGAGAAGTCAGCACTGTTAATATCTTTCAAATCTCTGCTGTCTTTCCTACTGGGAACAGAGTCACGAAGCCTTCTACTGTAGTCATCCTTGGGAACTGACTCAGAAACAGAGAACCAGTCCAGAGAACTCTGGAGTCATTGTTGGTAACAAAATCCACAGTTTTATTGCTTGTATGAGTGCTCTGCTGCACATACATCCACATGCCAGAAGAGGGCATCAAATTCCTTTATAGATGGTTGTGAGCCTCCATGTGGTTGCTGGGAATTGAACTCAGGACCTCTGGAAGAGCAACCAGAGCTCATAACTGCCGAGCCAGTTCACCAGCTCCCAAATCTACAGTTTTAACCAAGGGCTTTAACAGCAACAGAACCTTAGAGAGTAAACGCTTCTGTGTTTATATGTATGTATGTATATATGTATGCACATATGTATGTATGTATGTATGTATGTATATATGTATGTATGTATATGTGTGTGTATGTGTATGTGTGTGCATGTGTATGTATGTATGTGTGAATGCATATGTACAAATATATGAAGAAAGGGGAGGGAAATGGAATTGGCTTATGTGATTGTATTCTAGAGAATCTGAAATCTGCTATTCAAAACAAATGAATAGAGGTCTTTCTGGGGAAAGAAAGAGCTGATGAAGAAGTCAGCTCAGAAACTTTGGAAAATTCCACCAAGGCCCCAAGCACATGGACATCCCTCCCCTCCTGGAAGAAACAGGTTAGAGAGCAAGTAGGCTGGAAGGGAGGGGCTGATTAAGCCCTTACTACCTCATTCCCCAAAGACCAATCAGTTTAAAAGTCACACTGTTCTGTCAATCACATTATGCCCAATGAATGCTGCTCTAAAACCTATAAAAGCTCACTGAATGGGCTGCATGGGGTCATTCTCCCTCCTTGGTGTGCAGGGCAACCCCAGCATGCTGGAACAATAAGTTACTCTTGCTTTGTACATTGATCCCTGACTCCATAGTGTTCCCTCTACAGGTCTCCGGTAAGTTAAGGATCCCCAGAGTTTTATATTTGGTGCATTGGCCGGGAATTGACCTTCTGTGGGGATACACTGGAGATCAGCAAATCAGAGGAATGGCTCAAGCAGGTACCAGGGTTGTCTGTCTCAATTTTGTCTGAGTCTGAGTCTGTAAGTCTGTTTGAAAGTCTGTTTGAACTTTCGGTTTGCTTGCAAGCTTTAGGGAGCTCAGAGAGCCCATGGTGTTTTGGGACAGTCGAGTGCAACGGGCAGATATGCCTTAATGTTGCAACTGCAGGGGTGTGGTCTGGAGGAGGCTTCAGTTCCCCCCCCACCCCCCCAGCAATGACCTGGAAAGACTCCTCTCGTTCTAGAAACAGCAAGTTTTGCTGTAACCTGGTTTATCTGGCTCCTGCCTTTGTAGCAGGACACTTGGTTTGTCTCAGCACAGCCTGAGCTGGCTGAGCAAATATCTGGCTCCTGCCATATTGGCAGGGCCACCTGAATTGTCTCAGTGCAGCTACAGCTGGCTGAGCAAGTCTGTTCTGCATCTGTGGAAGGGATGAACTGTCTGTGTCCATGGAAGGAGCAAACTGTGTGTTGATTGTCTCTCTCTGTGTTCTTGAACCTAGACATCCACCCATGGCAAGGTTGAGCTGCCTATGTGTTGATTGTTTTCCTCTGTGTTTGTTAGAATCTCGTTCTGTGTTCTTGGACTTAAACTAACTGATGAAGTCTTTTGGACATTGGACAAACTGAATCTACCCTGTTAAACATCCTAGTTAACCACTGGAGGGATGTTAGGGAAAGAGGACCAACTAGGAGGAAAATCTAGTTGAGAGATCCCCTCTCCCCTCATAGATAAAGGCCTTTCTTTCCCCCAAGACCTTCCTCACAGGTTCTGGATATCAGGAAAAAAGAAGCACGGAAGGAGAGATCCGGACCTAAGAAGTCGATCCTCCAAGACCTTTCAACATCAGACCTGTTACTCCAAGATCCTCCTCCTCTATATCCCCCTACTCTGGCCCCCATGGCCCTTCCAGCACCAGCACTGGTCCCAGGATCCTCAACCCATATGAGAAAGTGGCCATTGTTCCTCCCTTTACCAGAGGCAGGAGTGGGAGGAGACCCTCTCCCCCTTTCCAAAGGGCCAATTAATCTATTTGAGACAGTTTTATTTACTCATCAGCCCACCTAGGATGATATCCAACAACTCATGAGAGTGGTCTTCACAAATGAAGAGCAAGAGAAGATAATGCAGAAAGTTAGAAAGAATGCCTTCTCAGACAACATTGATTGACCAGGCTGTCATCAACAGAGGGCTTTCCCTGACTATGGCAGGAGGTAAGGGGCACCTAAAAGTCTACCACCAGACTGCATTGGCAGGTCTCAAGGGGGCCACATGACAATCCACAAATCTGACCAAAGTACATGAGGATAAGCAGGGATGAGTCACCCACAGCCTTTCTACAGCAGCTCATGGAGGCATTCAGCCAATATACACCCTATGACCCCAGCAGCAAGGAAGATAAAGCTACTGTGACAATGGCTTTTATAGTCCAGGCTAGTAGAGATAACAGGAAAAAGCTTCAGAGGCTAGAAAGACACAATAGGCCATTGAGGGAGTTAGTGCAGGTTGCTGAGAAAGTCTACCATAAGAGGGAGACAGAGGAGGAGAAGGAGCAGAGAAAGAGAAAGGAAAAAAAGTGACAGGGAAAGAATCTGCAGAGAGTCCTGACTCTCAGGTTAGAGGACGAATATAAGTTGTTTGAGACCTCGGACAGCACACCCAGGACTTAGCTTGAGGCCTTTCCCCAGGCCTGGACTGAGACAGTAGGGATGGGAAAGGCCACCAACCAACCCTCCATCCATGTGGAGCTCAGAGAACAAGCCTCCCCAGTGTGTGTGTGTGTGTGTGTGTGTGTGTGTGTGTGTGTGTGTGTGTGTGAATATCCAATTTAGAGGGAGGCCTGGGATGGAATCAGGCCCCACATTACCAGGCTCCTAGAACAAGGGATCCTGCAGAAGTGCCAATCATCCCCTCCTGCCTGTGAAGAAACCCTGGGACCCAAGACTAAGGTTGACTGTCTTGAGGGGACTAAATGCCTCTTGGAGGAGCTGGAAGGATTGGGATATAGAGCCTCAGCCAGGAAGGCCCAAATCTGCCAGAGAAAAGTAAGTTATTTGGGCTACCTGCTGAAAGACGGCCAGCGCTGGCTCACTAACACACCAAAGGAGACCATCCGGCACATCCCTCCTCTGCAAAGCCCCAAGCAAGTACAGGAATTCCAGGGCACAGTTGGTGTCTGCCGGCTATGGATCCCACAGCTGTTGAATTGTCTGCCCCCCTCTACCCCATGACTAAAAATGAACATCCCTTCCATTGGGAGGAAAAAGAGCAACAGGCTTTTGACACGATTAAGTGTAGGCTCTGCTCAAGGTCTCCGCTCTAGGACTGCCTGATACCTGTAGATCTTTCCACCTTTATGTAGCCGAAAACAGGGGGATAGCCAAGGAGGTGCTCACTCAACAGCTGGTCCCCTGGAAGCACCCAGTTGCCTATGTGTCAAAGAAATTAGACCCTGTCACTGCTGGGTGGCCTGTTTCCCTACAGATAGTGGTGGCGGTGGTGGTTCTAGTTAAAGATGTTGATAAATTGACTCTGGGGCAGAACCTGACTGTGACATGCCTTGGAGATCATTGTTTGCCAGCCCCTGGCTGATCAACGCCTGCATGACTCATTTTCAGACTCTGTTGCTAAATTTAGATTGGGTGACCTTTATGTCACCAGTAGTCCTCAACCCAGCCACTCCATTACCCAACCCCTACCTTGTCCCGCCAGCTCATGATTGCCAGCAGATTCTATCTGAGGACCAGGGATGGGAAAGGACCTGTCAGATTGGCTGCTCCCCAATGACCAGGTGACATGGTTTACTGATAGCAGCAGCTATCTGGTGGAGGGACAAAACAAGGCTGGGGCTGCCAATGTGGATGGAAGCAAGGTGGTCTGGGCAGAACCACATCCTCCGGAAACATCAGCCCAAAAGGCAGAGCTGATAGCTCTGACCAAAGCCTTGGACCTGGGGGCAGGTAAAAAGATCAACATCTACACGGATGGCAGGTATGCCTTTGCCACAGCACATGTCCACGGGCTATATGCCAGAAGAGAGGACTGCTCACACCAGAGGAAACAAACAGGAAATCCTGGATGTCTTGGATGCCCTAATGAAGCCGGTAACTGAGTATTAGTCACTGCCCAGGACATCAGAAGGGAAGCTCAGTGGCCTGGGGCAATAACCAAGCAGATCAAGTGGCTCGAGAAGTGACTATGCAGGAGCCTATCCTGGTAACGGGCCTGAAAGAAACACCTGCTGGGAAATGGGACTGGACTAAGGAATGGCCTCAATTAAAATATACTGAAGAAGAAGACTCAGATTGCTAGTCACCCTACCAACTATTACCTAGAGAAGGAAGGGCAATGGCACACAAAAGAAAGAAAACTATGCTCCCCAGAAAGCATGCAAAAGACTTACTAGGCTAAATGCACAGATGGACTCATTTGGGGGATAAAATGCTTGTCCAAGCAGTTAAGGGACCTAAAGTATATATAATAGGACTCAGGTTTTGGGCCAACATGTAAGGTATGCCAGCAAGTGAATGTGTATGCAGCCAAGAATTAACAGGGCAAAAGACCTAGGGGAGAACAGGCTGGAGTATATTGAGAGGTCGATTTTACAGAAGTTATGCCAGGAAAATATGGTTACAAATACCTTCTAGTATTTGTAGATACTTTCTCTCGATGAGTGGAGGCTTTCCCCACCAAGCAGGAAGCTACCTTCATAGCAAGGAAGATATTAGAGGGAATTTTCCTGAGGTTCGGAGTGACCAAGGTAATTGGATTGGACAATGGTCCTGAATTTGTTCTAAGATAAGTCAGGGATTTGCAGAGATATTGGGGGTTAATTGGAAGCTCCATTGTGAGTACCATCCCCAAAGCTCAGGGCAGGTAGAGAGAATGAACAGAATCCCCAAAAATAATTGACCTTGGAGGCTGGCTTGGACTGGGTGGTGACCCTCCCCTTGGCCCTGTTCTGAGCCTGGAACACCCCCTACCATTTTAACCTGACCCATTTTGGGATCCTTTGTGGTTCCCCAACTCCCTTGGTGTACACTGGGCCCTCCCTGGAGGTATCCCACAGCATGAGGTTTGGCCCAAACTGTCTGCCTTAAATGCTCCATCAATGCCAGGAACCCCTCACTGCTTCCAGAATGGTGACTGGATCTATTTAAGGAGGCATTGGGCATAGTCGCTGGAACCCTGATGAAAGGGACACTTCCTGGCATTGCTAAATACTCCTATGGTCCTCAAAGTAGATGGTATTTCCACCTGGGTGCGTGCTTCCCACGTGAAACCTGTGGATGCCCTGCTCCCCAGAGACTCCTGCTGGATGGGACAGAAAATGAACAATCTGCTCAAGCTCAAGATCACTCGACCTTGATCATGACTACCTGCTGACAGCTCTCACTGCCTTCCTTCTGTTGTGGTTGAGGGTGGCTGGTGCAGTCTCTAGGACCTCCACTTTGATCTTACAAAGGGAAAATTATGACAGTCTGAGGACAGCCATTGATTTAGATATAGAGAGAATAGAAACTTCCTTCAGTCATCTTAAAGAATCACTGACTTCATTATCAGAAGTAGTCCTACAGAATAGGAAGGGATTAGACTTAACTTTTTCTCCTCCAGCAAGTAGGGCTACGTGCTGCCTTAGCTGAAGAGTGTTGCTTTTATATAGACCATTCTGGGATTGTTAAAGATTCAGTGGCTGGTCGGACTCCTCTGCCCCTGCGTGGGTTATGAGCTGCACCCCAGTGCACTGGTCCCCCTGAATAAACCTCATGTGATTGCAGCAAGGACGGTCTTTCGTGAGTTCTTGGGGGGGGGTCGCACCATCCCGAGACTTGAACGAGGGTCTCCCCAGCTCGGAGGTCTTTCATTTAGGGGCTCGTTCGGGATTTGCGACCACCCTCATCTCTGAAAACCAACTTGGAGGTGAGATTCTGTTTGTGTTCCTGTTCGTCTGTGCCGGCTGAAGTCTGAATCTGTATTTTCAGTTTGCGCTCGCGTCCCGTAAGGGGACGATGTTCTCCCAGTCTCGGGTAGAGACTGGGGGCGTGATCGACCGACGGGCTAGGGGATCACTGACTGTTGCCCTGGGAGACCTCCCAGGAGGTATGGAGGGACCCCAGGGATGCCTAGGAGATTCCCGTCGGGGTGCCGGAGAGGACGCGGTCCTCCCGGTCGTTTGGTTTTCTGAATTGGGCTCACCTGCCTCGGTGGAAGCGGGCGCTTGTTAGTCTTTGTGTATTTTCAGTATCTGTTTTGTATTGTTTGTGACTTTGATGATGGGATAGATGATATCTACTCCCCTCCCTAAGTTTGACTTTACACTCGAGTGGGTATTGTTTGTCTCCCTCTTTGTCTGTTTTCTGTCCTCCTCCTCTTTTGTGGCACCTACTTACGGTTTTGCTTGCAGCCTCTGGACACTTCGGTGCCATCTGTCTGGGCACTTTGGTGTCACTGTCTAGTGGTGTTCACGGTGGGTAGACATACCTGAAAGGCGTGGCCACTGAGGGACCGAGGGATGCCTTGGACCCTCAGTTTGCCTGAGTATCTGGCTTCTGCCGATGCGGCAGGGCCACCTGGTTTCTGAGTATGTGGAAGGGACAAACTCTTTGGTTACACCTGCCACCTGTGGCAGGGGTGAGCTGGGGTGAACTGTTGTCTTCTGTTTTGTGTTCTGTGCTCTTAAGACTGAAACTGAATAACGACGGGTTGTTTGTTTGTTTGTTTGTTTGTTTGTTTGTTTTAGACATCAGACAGATTCATCCAGTTAAACATGGAAAAAGTTAGGAAAAAAAAAAAGGTAGGGACTGGTTGTTGCTCAGCAGGAGGAGGAGTCATGGGGGCTCAAGCATGACTCTGTGGTCCCCTGCTGTGAACAAAGACAAGATGATTGCCTAGAGGCAAAATGCCAGACAGTAAAAGCTGCAGGCTTCCTACAAGCAAGTAATCATAGGACAGAATTTTAAAGATTGGCATAATAAAGTCCTGCAAGATATCTCATGATTTGAACGTGGGCTCCATGGGAATTTTGGGTTAATATGCTGGCATGACAAATTAGAAAATGCCTAGAAATAGGTCCATACAGTATATGTGTAGTTTACTTTATTTGTTTTAAATTGTTTTAATTATCAAAATGGGTATGACTCTAAGTTTTGTGATTCTTTTATTATTTTTCTGGGAGAGAGGTCAAGCTAAAAGTTTTCCGAGTTAATAGTTAAAGGACATGTTGATTTGAGAGAAAGGCTTTGTGTTTGTGGTTTAAAAAAAAAAAAAAGTGATTAGACTCTACACATCTCCCAGAGTTATATGAATCACATTTGATAGAGGGAAACCCCCTAAAGAACTAGATTCAAGAGAATCAAAAAGGTAGACATTCTTTGTGCCATCCTTCACATGGCACAAATAAATACTTATTATTGGTTATTACTAAAATTGACTCATAAAAAGAGACTGCCTTTACAAACTGATTATAAATTACAGAATAATAGTTGTGCTCAATTTATATCTGAGAGAAAAGAGCCTTTTAATTGGACAAAAAGGAGCTGTCTATAGGTAGGTGAGGGCAGGTGAAAGATAAGGCCTATGATTTGGAGTTTTAGGGTGGTGACAGAGATGGACAAGTAGAGGTCCCCCTACCCCCCATAGATAAAGGCCTTTGTTTCCCCAAGACCTGCCTCACAGGTGCTGGCCATCAGGAAAAAAAGAAGCCTGGGAGGAGAGATCCAGATCTGAGAAGAAATCGATCCTCCAAGGACCATCAACAGCGGACCTGTTACTCCAAGACTCTCCTCCTCTATATCCCCTTACCCTGGTCCCTATGCCCCACCCCTCTTTACCGGAGGGAAGAGCGGGAGGTTACAAGGGGTCAATTACTCATCAGCCCACCTAAGATGAAGTTAGAAGGAATGCCCCCTCAGACACCATCGATTGACCAGGCCGTCATCTACATCTGGTTTTTCCTGACTGTGGCAGAAGGTAAGGGGCATCTAACCTGAAGGTCCATCACCAGACTCCGTTGGCAGGTCTCAGGGGAATAGCTTGAGATAACAGAAAAGCTTCAGAGAAAGAAAGACAGAGTGGGCTGTCAAGAGAGTTAGTGCAAGTTGCTGAGAAGGTCTGCAATGGCAGGGAGACAGGAGAAGAGAAGGAGCAGAGAAAGGAGAAAAGAGGAAGAAAAGCAACAGGAAAGGAATGTACAAGAAGTCCTGAAACAGGCTTCAG
>CM052714.1:67694410-67712650 GCA_028551405.1 Uromys caudimaculatus
CAGGGAACGAGTAAGTGCTGTACAGATTCTAATGTTAAGACAGCAATACCAGGCTCTGTCTACAATGATACAGAAATATAGTTCTAAGATTAGAACTAGGTACTAGAAGAAGTGGGGAATGAAAGACCTGACCCCCTTATGAGGAAAGTTAGACCCCTAGCAAACTTGGAGCCAGAAACAGAAATAGGACTGAAATTGCCAAACCCCACCCAGCTGCATTCTTTTCCCTAAGAAACGGGTGACCTTGGCCTGGCCCCAGAGCCAGAGGCAGAATGCTTCAGGAACTAGCTAACCACAAAAATGTGCAACTGCCTTGTGACTAACTTAGAACATTCTGTACTTCCCCATAATGCAAATTCTTTCCGTTCCCCACCCTTGCTTTGTGTTTTTTTCCTTTAAATACCCCTGACTTCAGCTGCTCGGGGTCGGACTCCTCTGCCCCTGCGTGGGTTATGAGCTCCACCCCAGTGCACTGGTCCCCCCGAATAAACCTCATGTGATTGCAGCAAAAAAAAAAAAAAAAAAAAAAAAAAAGATTCAGTGGCCATGGTGAGAGTAGGATTAGCCAAGAGGAAGAGAGAAAGAACATACTCAGAGCTGGTTCAAGTCTTGGTTTAACTCCTCCCCTTGGTTAAGCACTCTCATATTTACCTTGTTAAGTCCTTAATTGTTCTCCTGCTATTGTTGACTTTTGGCCCCTCCATTTTGAATTGCTTGGTCACTTTTGTTAAGGAACTCATAGGAAGGGTGTAGCTAATGATGTTAAAGCAGAAATACAAAGAACTAGATTCAGAAGACCAGGAGTATGAGTTGCATAGCTATCAACAATAGCTTCAGGATCCAAGCTCAGGAACTTTGCAAAATTCCACCAGGGCCCCAAGCACATGGGAACCACTCCCCTCCTGGAAGAACTAGGTTAGAGAGAATATAGGCTGAAAGGAAGGGGCTGGATAAGCTCCTACTACCTCATTCCCTAAAGACCAATCAGTTTAAAACTTACACTGTTCTGCCAATCACATTGTGCCTAATGACTGCTGCTCTAAAAGCTATCAAAGCTCACTAAACAGGCTGCATGCAGTTGTTTTCCCTCCCTGATGTGCAGTGTGACCCCAGCATGCTGGAACAATAAATTCTTCTTGCTTTTTGCATCGATCCCAGATACCATGGTGTTCACTCTGCGGGTCTCTAGTAAGTTAAAGCTCCTCAGAGTCTCACACTGAATAAATGTGTCAAACACTCCAGAATGTCAGACCCATGGCAAAGACGTTCAGTGTGTGTGTGGAAAGTGTATAGGATTTATCCTTTCTAGATTTCTTTCTGCCCCTCATATCCATGTTTACTGAACCTGTAAGCCTGCCTCCTTGATCCAACTGTATTCATGAAATAAACAGTGCCTTTTTTTTTTTTTATCTCTATGAAATAACCCTGCCTCTTGTTCAACATTATATAATCTGTCAATACACTGAGCTTCCTGGGCACTGAAGTTTGTCTAGCTGAGAGCCCAGACTACCAGGACCAGCCTCCTGTCTATGGTTGTCTTTGCTTTATTCTCCCACAGCCCTAGGCAAGTCTGTCCCTGGCACCATTCAGAAGTCAGTAAATTTTAGTCTGTAATCAATGGTAGTTTAAAAAGCTAATATATAAGTTAACTAATGGAATAATAAAAAGGATGTAGGGAAATAAAACTCTATCTCCAGAAAACAAACAACACCAAAACCAAAATAACCCCAGAACGCATTCGTTTTCATAGCTGTCTTTTCTCTTAAGATCTGTGACAGCCATTTATGCTATGGAAGATATCCTTTACTCACAGTTTGTTGACTTAAGTATCTCCTGTTTGTTTTTGTTGTTGTTGTTGTTTGTTTGTTTTGTTTGTTTGTTTGTTTAAATAACCTTCATAGTAACATATAGAAGAATGTTTCAATGGAAACTGACTACCATAGCTTACCTAAGTTGACATATAAATCCTGTGTCACACATACCAAAAATATGATCCAAAAAGACAAAGAAATTGATTACTTGAATGGAAATACCAAGCACTACTGTCAGCAAATTGAGAAAAAAAGAGGCAAATCAGGAGAAATAATTTGTAAAATGTATAGGTGATAATGAACTTGGGCCCAATAAGGAATAAAATCTTAAAAATTTTTTTTTAATGAGGAACACTAATTAAAGATGGATAGGAATATCTGAATAGAAATCTCACTAAAGGTGTTATACAGATGACCCATAGATGGGATAGTGATCAAGGCCACTCTTCAACAAAATGCAGCTGTGCCCAACTGAAAGTCCAAACCAACAATCCCTGCTGAAAATCCTGGCAATATTACAGGTTCTCATATGTTCCAAGCTTGTCTGTGCTGCAACACATTACACAGCCGAAGATGGCCTTGAACTTCTGATACTCCTTCCTTTACCACACAGATATGTACCACCACATGTGGTTTATGTGGTACTTGGGATACAACCCAAGACCTCTAGAATGATAGGCAATCCCTCTACCACCTGAGCAACATTACCAGCGCAGTACCAAATGCTACAGAGGACCTGTGCTACAGAAACTCAAAGGAGTATGATTAAAACATACTGTTTGCACATGATCTAGCAAAGGTGATCCAGGCAAAAATGCTGTCATTTACAAAAATAAGCTGTACCTTTGTCACACAATAACCCTGCAGTGAGCTGGAGACTTGGCTCCATGATAGGACACATGCTGGCATGTAGAAGAGCCTGGATTTGCTCTCTAGCATTGAAAACAAACTAAGAAGGAAACGAAACATTATGTTACAAGGGTTCAATAGACTTATTTACACACTATCAAAATGCTATATATATTATATGTAGAAGTAACCAAAAAGTCATTCAACAGGCTCTTGGATAGATAAACAAAGGTATAATCCTATAACAGAATACTACTTGGAGCTAGAAAGAAATGATCTATCAAGCTATGGAAAGATAGGAGAAATCTTAAGCATTCTATATAATTCAAATTGCTATTCAGGAGGATCAACATATATAACAATAAAAGGGTTAGTATTTTTTAAGGTTGTATGGAGAGAAGAGAAGGTTGAACTGATTGGCAGACAGTGAACAGTCTCTGACATTTTGATGGCTTATATAAACCATTGTACATTTGTTGACACCCATACAGACATTATGACAAAACTCATGACCATGAACTCTGGCTGATGATGATGTGTAGGCTGCCAGTATCTGGGGGACCATGTGTATGTGGGTGTTGGGAATCTGTGAGAAATCTACTTTCCACTCAGTTTTGCTATAAACCTTAAGTTGTAATAAAAAGAATTAAAACGAGAATTCTTCTGCTTCTGACCTGAACTTTTAATTGTAATGTTGAAAAATTCAAGTGTTGGACAAATATCTAATCATATATTTTTCATATCTAAATACATTGTTTGTATAACACTTCATATGCACACACTCTGGTCACCCCATACACATATACATGTCATACATCCTCTCACCATCTGCACAGTATGAACAAACGCAAACATGCATGTGTGTACACACAAGTAACCTTGCACACACAAGGATCATACACTATACCAACTCTAAAAAATGAAAACATTATCTTTGTCTTTTATTTTTATTGTGAAATAAATATCAAGCAAACTTGGATTTAGCCAAGTTTAACACTGGTTTAAGTAAGTCTGTCTTCCTTCTCCTTTGATTATTAATACAATGATGCTTTTAACAGGGATTTTCTTAGACTCTAAAATTGTATGGTATATGTGTTTCTCAGTCAGAGTTTGTATTCCTGCACAAAACATCATGACCAAGAAGGAAGTTGGGGAGGAAAGGGTTTACTCAGCTTATACTTCCACATTGCTGTTCATCATCAAAAGAATTCAGGACTGGAACTCCCACAGGGCAGAAACATGGAGTCAGGAGCTGATACAGAGTTCATGGAGTGGTGCTGCTTACTAGATTGCTTCCCCTGGCTTGTTCAGCTTGCTTTATTATAAAACCCAGGAATACCAGTCCAGGGATGGCACCACCCACAATGGGCTGGACCCTCCTCCCTTGATCACTAATTGAGAAAATGTCTTACAGCTGGATCTCCAGGAGGCATATCCTCAAGGGAGGCTCCTTTCTCTGTGACAACTCCAGCTTGTGTCAAGTTTACATACAAAACCAGCCAGTACAGTGTCAAAGTCATGAAGAAAGCATATATTTTAATAATCAATGTTTTCCCCTTTGTGTCAATATCCCATAGGAACACACACACACATACCATCTACATATACTATGTACATAACCACCAAACCCATATACTGTTTGTATACGTTATATGTATATATACCACTTGTGAACACACCTGACATACATGATACATACACACCATACATATATATCACACACAAACACGCACACACATGCATGCACACACAGAATGAATAGGCAATATGTTCATATATGTACACACATGTACCCTATGCACACATAGTGAACATACAATGTATCCACACACACCACATACATAGTCACATACCCCATACATACACAGTACATGTGAGAGTGATCCCCTCAACCCTATTTAAGTGTTTCTGCACCTAAGATTTTATTTAAAGAGAGTGGAGACTGTAAGTGTTATGATAAAATTCTAGCAGTGGAAGAGTACCTTTGGCACCCAAGTGAAGGCATACCCCTGAGCAATTATAGCACATAACAGATCTGGGATAAGAAGTTTATTGGGGTAGGAGAGAGGAGTGTGTATATGGGGGAGAGGTAGAGGCAGACAGTCAGACAGGGAGACAGAAAGAGGGGACAGAGAGAGAGACATGAGGTCACAGAGAGATCTGGGGTGGCTGGGAGTCTTTTATCCACAGCACAAATCTGATCCACCTGGCAAGAGACAGCTGATGATTAAAACAGCTCTTTGGTCCCTGACAGCAGGCCAGTGGAATTGCCTGTATACTACTAACAGGAAGAGTGGTGTGGCAAGATCTGGCCCTCTATTTCATTACCAGTAACCTCCACTAATTATGTGAGGAAAGGCAAACACTTCAATAAGGTAATCAGCTTGGTGCTAAATGAGTGCTTTTACCGCTGCTTCTCCACATTCACCATGAACTGGTGCAGGAAACAGGTGACAGGCCTTCGTAAAGATACCAGTGAGGCAAGCAGAAACTTCACAAACCACAGGGAAGGACTGTAATGGAATATTAACTTGTCTTGGTCAAAACTATACTACATGATTTCCTACCAAGTCAATTTATGAATAGAAATAAAAATGAGGCAGTCCCATCAGAGATGAACTCTCAGCAAGAATTCTGAACTTTTGTTTTCTTGTCACTGAGTTTATTATGGTCTTCTCAGAGCTCTTCATGGCCATAAAAGAATGATGTTATTTAAACTGAGGCCTAGCAGCAGTGTCCAGCCTTTTGGGATTGTGACATGATGTTGTCTTTAACAAATGTGATGGGGCACATTCATGAGTCTCCCAGTGATTGAAGGGCAGCAGGTTAGACACACGTGATAGAGGAAAGCATATATGAATTCTCAGGTGTAAGAAGCCAGACTGTCTCAGTTTTAGCTCAGTGCCTTGACTTTTTATTTGTTTAGTTGGTTGTTTGGCTGTTGTTGCTGTTTTGGGGAGGTGTAGTTATCACATCTGTAATAAAGATAATGAAAGAGAACAAGAGAGAATTCTGTTTAAATTTGTGGCTTAGATTTTAATCAACCTGTAAGATAGAAAACTACAAGAAATCTTGGCCAAATTTAAAGCATATAGTAAATGTTTGATTAATTAGAAGTTGATAGTACCAAGAACTTTTGTGGTTCTCTGAATTGAGAGTATGACTTAACGTCTGAGCAGAGGGAATGGGATCCTGTACCTGCTATGGTTAGCTTATCCTCAGGTGGGCAGTGGCGTCAGTAGATGAAGATTAGTATTTTTGTTTGATTTCATTTTCCAAAAGTTTAGAAAATATGTTTTTAGGTAAATTATTTTAAAAAATTGAATAAAGTTGATAAAACCTTTGGAGGATTTCTAAGAAAAAAGATAAATGTAATAGACTATATTTGAATGTTTATTTAACAGGGCTTATTCTACTGAGCCTGGGATGGGAAGGGAAGACTGAATTGAGTTAGTGTCTCAATAAGCACTAAATGATTGTGGAAGAATAGAGAGTATGTTTATTAACTTTCATTTTGAGAAACACTCTAAATGAAAGTAGAAATCCAGTAATAAGTCTGAAAATGTGCACTGCAGGGTGTCTGCTGTGTCGTCTGCCTGATATGGTCTGCAATAGCATCTTTGACTTACATATTAAGGGAAATGGAAAATTAAAAGTATCCAAGTGAGGTGAAAATGAGTTTAAGGAATGAATATTGCTTATGCAAGCACCCCATTGCTATTAGGTTAAGAAGTTCCAATGTTCTAGCCAAAATATCTTAGCACTCAAAATTAGAATCTGCTCATTCAAAGTAAGCAGAATATAAAGTTTTGGTTTTTTTTAAAAAAATGTGTCAAAAGAAATATCTAAGTTTCAAATGAGCACCAGAGGGTATAAAGTGCTTTGGAATAACTGAACTGATAAAACATATTTTAAATTCATTCTGTCCAGGTGGAAAGACTTTCAAGGGTCATATTGTATGTACTACATTTTAAGCATAGAATATGGGCAATTTTAAGGACAGACTAGTAAAAACACAATAGCTAAGTGTTTACTTAGCTTGACTTAGTTCTTAGGTTTGTATGAAGTTTTGAGACTACCTCTAAGATGACCATTTGGAATTCTAATTAAAAACAAATAACATGTAACAATACCATCAAGCCATGTAAAAAAATCTAAGTCACAGAATGATTAGACCCTCGGATGCCATTGTTTGCACTAGTAAGAGTCATAGCAGAGTATCAGTGTAGAATTACATCATTATCTCCTTTTTAAAATTTGACATCTTGTCAAGAACAAAAGTTGTCAGACTGAGAGGGTAGGAGTTAGACTCTGTGGTTGGCAGACAAGCAGGGAAGAGGGGCCATGGCTGCATGAGAAGGCTAGGCTGACTCCATGGCAGGCTTCAAATTGGCAGTTCAGGACATTAGGTCTAAGAACTGGGCAAGTCCAGGCAAGCCTAGGCAAGTCAGTTACTAGAAAACAAACAAACAAACAAACAAACCAGGCATTAGG
Organism: Uromys caudimaculatus; assembly: GCA_028551405.1. Taxonomy (NCBI): domain Eukaryota; kingdom Metazoa; phylum Chordata; class Mammalia; order Rodentia; family Muridae; genus Uromys; species Uromys caudimaculatus. Next base: position 67,701,565 of record CM052714.1, read on the forward strand.
CATGTAACCAGAAGCTGCTCTGGCCTCAGAAGCTGCACTGCCACCTGGCCTGAAGCAATGACAATGGGTCAGCAACAGTTTCCAGCCCTCATGCCCTGGTAATGTTTCTGGAATGTCCCTAGAGATGGACTAAGATAAAGGTCACCTACCTTGGACTTGCCCTAATGTGCTTTAAATCGGTCCTGTGAGCTCACTTGGTTGTCTCCATCTTGGATTGGGAGAGCCCCACATGCTGCAGAGTATAAGTCTTTGCTTTTACATACTATTTGAGTCTAGGGTATCATTCTTCAGTGAATCATGGACCCTTACAGGGTAATAAAGGAACATCTAAGGTGGCCAGCTTCTTCCTCCTCCAACCTGAGACAAAAGCCTGGCAGCTTAAAACAATGGCCTTGGAGGTTTTATCTCCCATCAACAAGCCCCCTGCTGATGGACTGGCTCAACAAGGTTTGAGACACATTTACATAATAATTGTGGATCAATCAGCCATCCAATCTTTCTTCAAACTTAATAGCCCTACTTTATGGGAAGAAGACCCTTAGAGAGTTTTAAACCTCAGCCCTCCAGAAGAGAATGGATTCTCAGCTTTCCAGTGCCCTTTGATTTTGCAGAGGGTCTTTTCCCCTGTGCATTTGTTGCATTGTGTAAACCTCATCCCCCATAAACACCCTTTTCCGAATGATGGTTTCATCTACTGCTATCTGTGGTGTTTGGTGTTTGAGATTTCTCCACTGTTGTCTGTTGTACTCAAGATTTTTCCTGTTCTTTAATTCTTTAATTGGCCAGGGGTTGGGGCACCTCATCAAGACCCCTAGACTATATTAAAGCCCTTTGAACTAACAAAACATTAATACTTTTACGAATTGTTGAAGATTTTAAGGAGTATTTTTATTTATTTATTTATTTATTTATTTATTTATTTATTTATTTATTTATTTATTTATTTATTTATTTATTTTAAACTCCAGATTTTATTCTTCTCCCGGTCCACCCTCCCACTGTTCCACATCCCATATCTCCTCCCCATCCCCTGTCTCCACGAGGATGACCCCACCCCTATCCCCACCCCAGACTTAAGGGCATTTATTAATGGAATTTTTTTCCTCTTGCTAAATTAACATGTATACATTTACAAAATAAAAATATACAAATGCAGACTTAATTATTTATGAAGATAGTGTAAAAGTCAAAGTTAGCCTGTAAGCCCCACCTGCCCAAGGTAACTGTGAAACTGGTTTTTCTTTCACAAATCTCAGGATCAACAATATCTGTGAAGAAGGAATGATAGCTCATTTGAGAAATTACCTCCATCAGAGTGGCCAGTGGGCATGTCTTTGGGAGCATTTTCTTAAGAGGGCCCAGCACACTGTGAATGGTCCCACCCCTATATAGGCTGGATTCTGTTAGAAAAACAGTTGGGCAAGCCAGGGGAAGTGAGCTAGTAAGCAGCACTCCTCCATGGTCTGTGTTTATTTCCTCCCTTCAGGGTCCTGCTTGATATCATGTTTTGACTTCCTGGGTGACAGATTGTGACATGAGAGTCTAAGATGAAATAAACCCTTTTCTCTCCCAGTTGAATTTTTGACCAGTGTTTTATTGCAGTAACAGAAAGCAAATTAGAATAAGCATCTGTATATCTATCTCCTTTGGAAAAGCGTTCTGTACTTTGCTTAGTTTTGGATCATTGTTCTTACTGTTTATTTACTCAAATTTCTTACTTGTCTTAGAGACCTACCCTTACCTTGTGGATACTTTCTTTAGTGATTATTTCCTATATTGTGCAGAAAACTTTTAGTTAATTGTCCCACTTGTTTGTTTTGATTTAAATTTTTTATGTATGTATACCTTTGAAGTCATATGCTTTAGTCTTCTTTTTTTTTCAACCAGAAGTTCAAGATTTTAGGATTTCCATTGAAATTCATAGCCCATTTAGAGTTGACTTCCTATATCTTATAAGATTGTAATTTCCTTTCTTAAAAAAAAAAAATCTGAATATCCAGTTTTCCTTGTGTACTTTGACACTTTTATTAGATTACTTATATATGCAGAAGTAGTGATTATAAGTAGCATGTAGTTGATTCATTAAGCTGTTCTCTTTTCATTCAACAATTTAGTCTATTTACATTTATACTTAAGTTGATTAATTTAAAAAGCCCTTTTTAGCATTTTATTAAATGTCTTTTGCCTATTTTGTAAGTCCCTTGTTACTTCTTCCTCTGTGTTTCCTGTCTTCCTTTATTGTTTCATAATTTTTGGGACAGATGTGAATTTGTCATTTTCTCTTCCCATTTGGATGCTGATTATGATTTACTTGTGATAACTATGAGTTTGCATATAGTTAACAGTTATATTAAGCTTCTAACAACTCTACATGTTAGTCCTATGCTCTCCCCATATTTGTTATTAATGTTAAAATTAGATTTTATATTGTTATTGCCTAACAAACCACTGTTGGTATTATTTTCAAGAGTTGTCTTATATACTAAAACCACAAATAACTTCTAGTCACCATTGCAGTACAAATGTTCTGAATTTCACCTTTGAATTTTTGGTTATTTTGACATTACTAATTAATAATTCACATAATCTTTAAACATTTCCTTATCACTTTATTTATAAGACAAACCTAGAAGTAATGATTTCTAAAACAATCTTGGAAAGTCTATATTGAAACCATTTTTGGAAAGAATTTCCAGGTCTACAATTTTTGCTTGGCAGGTTTGATCCTACAGTACTTAGGAAAAAATCATTCCACTTTCTCCTGGCTTGCAGTTTCTACAGAAAAGCCTGCTTATAGTTTAAAGGAGAGTCTTTTACATATGAGGAATGCCTTTTCTCTTTCTTCTTTCAAGATGGTCCTCTCTTTAATTTTTGACAATTTGACTACAATACATGGCTCTGAATCTAAATTTATTACACATACGTCAATTATTCCCCAGATTTGGGTAATTTTCAGCCACTATTTTGTTAAGTAATATTTTATCCATTAAGTGCAAATTTTAGATCTGTTTATCATGACACATACATCCTTTAGATTCTCTTTCTTTCTCTACTTTTTTTCCCCTTGTCTCTGACAGTATTTTCTGACATCCTGTTTTCACGCTCATAGACTTTTCCATTTTCTTTAATTAAACCAGCTAGTGGCAGTCATGGTTTCCTTCCATTCCAGATTTTAGATTTGGCTTGTTTATTTCTATTTTCCTACTTTACTTTTAATTTCAGTTATGTATTTTTTACTTGGGTTTTAAAAAGTTGTCTATCAGTAAGTATCTTCATGAACTTATTTAGCTCCCTAAAAACCAATTACTTTTCACTGTTAACTAGAGGCTCCTTCTTTGGGGGGGGGGGGGTTGTCATTACTGGAACACTGTTGTCTAATTTGCTGGAGACATTTTCTGTTGACTTTCATAGTTCTTTTTGTGGTGCATTGCTGGCCACACAGTTTAGGGAGTGATGTCACTTCCTATTGTGGTTTAAATGTGAAATGTGAAATGTTCCCATAGGCTCATGTCTTTGAATACTTGTTTGGAAAAAGTGAGGAATCCTTAGGAAGTGGAGAAAGTGAGGCACTGGGGGGTGGGCCTTGAAGTTTTATTGCCCCATAACTTCCTGTGAATACTCTGCTTCCTAAATGCTAAAGTGACCAGCCAGGCTCCTACTCCTGTTACCATGCCTTCCTTGCCTGCTACTCTGCCTTCCTCTCATGACAAACTGCATCTCGTTGGAATGATTTTCCTTAGGTGGCTTTTGTCAAGGAATTTTTTTCTCCCAGAAATGAGAATATCACTAAGACATCTTTAGATTCTGTCAACCAGTTTCAGTGGGTAAATGCCTCCACCTATGGATGCAGGTACAAAGGTTCTGTCTACTGACATCAGGGTCAGTGAAGATTGGAAGAGTCCTCAATGGTCAAACTATGAGTCTCTGTAGCAGCAGTGGGGTCTCTTGGTCTGTGCTCCAACCACAAAGAAATGTGGAGCAGTACGAATTACTAATCTTTCTAATGCATTTTATGGTTTTGTGTGTGGCTTTTTAGGTAAAGCACATGTGTCTGATGCATTGAGCCTATTGAGTGACTATTCAGTCAGAGTCTGGAACACAGAGGCATGAGTTACAGGTAGTTCTGTGGTCAGAACTCAGATGTGTCTGGTTCAGGCTGGCAATCTACTACCCACAGTAACTTGTGTTCATGGAAAGGGGAGAAGAGCTGATGCCAAGTACACAGTGGGGTTAGTTCACAGATGACTACAAGACACACAGTAGGGCTGGCTAGTGCATAGCTATCTACGGGGCATATACATTTGATTTCCTAGCTGGTATGTATTTAGGATTAAAAAAATAACATCGAACGAAACCTTCTTTTTAATGAGAGCATTCTAAGTCAAAATGGGTATGGCACTACCAGCAGGAACATAATTGTACCAAAGTACAAATTTCAGTTTAAGGTGAATTGGTCTGTGGTCTCTCTCATGGTGATAATGAAGTGAATTGTCTTTCACCTGGACTGTATACCCCTCCATGGCTTATGAAGCATTAAGGATGTAATAGAGGAATCATGTTTGGAAAGAAGCAGCACATACGTTTTGAGCTCCAACTAATGTGTGTTTTCCTTGAGAAAAAGTAAAAATGAGTATGTTCTGCCTATGTTTTGTGATATATGACTTTCGAGTCATATCTCTATCATAATATTTATATTGAAACATACATATTTACATCTCTACGTCATACGTCACAAACTAGCAAGACAATTTATGTGCGCAGAGAATTCAAATCAGGTTTTAAGGAAGTGATACTAAATAAATCCCTCTATTGTTTTCCACAAGTAAGATCTTTACTGTGAGTCACTCAGGATAACAAACTACTGAAGAAGTGGAGGCTTTTCAAACATCCCCATTTGACTTTATCCCCTTTACTTCTCACAGTGTGCAGAATGATGTGTCATTTTATTTGGTTTTTTTTTGGGGGGGGGTTGGAGACAGGGTTTCCCTGGCTGTCCTGGAACTCACTCTGTAGACCAGGCTGGCCTTGAACCCAGAAATCTGCCTGCCTCTGCCTCCCAAGTGCTGGGATTAAAGGCCTGCGCCACTACTGCCCGGCCTGAAGGGTCATTTTAAATGAAAGAAAATATGCAATATTTTGCAGTTTCTATGTGACACTATTGCAGTCCATAAATGCTCTTTTTTATAAGTCATATTGAAGATACATAGAAGAGATACTAAAAGGTAAACATAAACCAAATTTAGACTGAGGAAAAGAGAATTTTTGAGTATGAAATGAGTGGAAAACCACGGGATGCATCAGCTGAACAGGAGCCTATTTTTTGATAAACATTTCAGTGATCCTGCAAACCCTTCTATTGGCCATGGGAGAAACATTAGCCTTTTTTGAGTAAAGGCCAGAGTTGTTTAGTCAATTTTGGGTTATTCTGAGCTGCATTGATTTAAGTGGGATACACAGCCTTGGATCTAAGGACAGAGTGCATTCCCAGAATTGTTTGATACCCAGGTAGACACGGGGGGTTGTAATCCACTGCTCTTATTTTATTTCACTTTATATTTTCTTAGTTTATACCTTCTCTAAGTTATTCAATTATCCTGTGGTGGGAGTTATATGCCTGGATTAGGGATTTACTGGATCCTCTCCTCATATGACTTACAGCATGGTCTGTGCAGTCTACCACACCCTCCCCAGAACATCTGAGGCAGAGGCTGGCAGAGATGGTGCCACCCTGGCCTGGCCAAAGTCCCAGGACTGAGAGGAAGGGGAAAGTTTGAGTTCATGTCTTAACTCTGTATTTAGTGTACTTTAATGGCTAAGTCTAGGTCCTAGATTACAAAGTCCTTTTGATTTTACTTTATTATGTTTATACTGTGAGTAGATGTTCCCCTTAGTTCATATTTTTTATGATGTTTAGGGTACAACTATGCTGCCTTGAAAAAACTATAGTTGCTATGCCATCTCATAGTGCACTTAATGTAAACACACAAATTTCATCCATCATTCTGCAAAGCAAAATTTGGGAACTCAGGCACTTCAGCACAAGGCCTTTTCTCTCTCCCTCCTAGCTCATCTTCTACCCCTGTTGTTTGGGTCAGCTATGACTGAGCTTACTAGATGAGAGGCTCTCTCTACTTCCTAGAGCCCCTTGGTTGTCACTGAAGAGCTATTGCTACACTGGCAATAATTTAAAAAATTATAAAATGGTGCAAGATAAATTAAGACCTCTTATTCTCTGCTCAGTGCCTAACTCTGTCCATTGTGCATAAGGCAGAATATGAAGACAGACAGAAGTATGAGTGTCAGAGGATAATTCTTGGATCTGATTTCAGTGTTGCAGTCTTCTGGAAGCCTCCTGTAGCCTCACATCTCTCTTATCACTGAGGGAAAAGTCTGTGATGTGAAACTTGATCATTTGACATACAATGTGCTCATTTTCAATACCAATGCTGTATCTTCTCTCAAGGAACATAATTCAATCTACTCTTTCAAATAACACATAATTTACAAAGTACCTAATGCCTTAGACAGATGTTAGGTCAAGGCTGACATGTTTCCCTAGTAAAGGTTTCAGACATGGACACATGCAGTAGGCATGCTGTTCTCAGAGTCCAGCGGAACACAGAGCCCCTTTCAGCTTTCCAGGCACATGAGACAGGAGATTTCGGCATGCTGTCAAACCCATTTGTTTCTTAAGAACAAAAAAGAAAATAAGAAAGCAGAGATGCAATTAGCTACTAGAATGTGTTGCTTTATTTTTATATCAAACATTACATTTACAAAATGTATCCTTAGGGGAAAGAAGGGCCAAGTGAGCTCCAGGCTTTGAGCATCTGGTTTCTGTTTATATCATTCTTCTGTTGCTCTGAGTTATTTCTCTTTCTTTTATGGACCTGAGAACAGATGAGCTAGCTGGGTAGCCAAAATGATCACCACATAAAGGCAGAGTCACCTTGAAGCCTCTGTGAAATTCTGTTTCTCCTCAGAGTCCAGCCTCAGGGCAAGCTCAGCCTCAGGGTATACTCAGCCACAACTGGTCTGCTTCCTAACAAGAAGTGGGTAGAGGGTGGGGCTATGAGCATAGGTGGTCTGGAGTTAATTATAAGAAAAGGGAAAGAGAAAAAAAATGACATCATTAATGAATGAGAATCTTAGATTTTTATATTAAAATCAGGGTTATCTCTTGGGACCCAGAGAAGAACAGGCCAGTTTCTGATAAAAAGTACACATTGCCAATTTCACTGCAGCAGTAAATAACATGTCCATGTTGGGTCAGGTGTGAAAAGCATGTTATCTGGGACATTAGAGCTGGAGACTGCTTTGGTTTCTTCTAGAGTCTAAGGAACACAATGACATTCTCTCGTATGAGCTTAGTGTTAAACTTCTTGCTATGCAGTATTTCCCAGCTCAGGAAATCACTTACTGTGGGGAGAGAAGCTCCAGACAGTTCCCAGAGGCTTGACAGTTGCTACCTTTAATGGTAAGAAATGAGCCAGTTCTGTTAAAGCCATCAACACTGGGTTTAATGTATGATTAGGATGATGTTGGACTCTAAGGGTACAACATCTGATTGCTGACTGGATTTACTTTCTGCTTTCTCTTGTTCCCTTGTGGTACTTTGTGACTTCTCATTTCTGACCTAAAATGGCTTTGCATCAGGAAACCATCCATATCATAAGTTGTCATACCCATGTTTAGGAAATAAGAAATGAAATGCAAAACTAATATGCCGACTTCAAAAATGTTTATAGCATCCACAGAACTTGAAATGAACGTCAGAATTAGGGTGAATATTGAAAAGAAACCTATACTTTCCATTCCTGGTGGAAGAAACAATAGAAGTAGGAGCTTGGGTCATGTCTCAATCTATAAAGTCCTTGTTTACATGAAAGAGAATTTGAGTTTAATCCCCATCACTGACATAGAAAACGCCAGGTACAGTGGCTCATGCTTAATCCCAAAACTGGGAGGTAGAGGCAGAATGATCACTGTGCCTTAATAGCCAGCTACTTAGCTTGCTTGAGTGAGTTCCAGGCTAGTCAGAGACTTTATTTTGACAAACAAGGTGGACAGCATCTGAGAAATAACAGTCCTAGCATTCATATGCCTACATGTGCAACACACACACACACACACACACATACACACACACACACACACACACACACACACTATAGGGCTGGGGAGAAGAGAGAAAGGATGAGGGAGAGACAGAAAGGATGATAGAAATGAGCCATGTTTAGCAGTAGATATCTATGACCAAGTACTTGAGGGGCTACAGCAAGTGGATCACAGAGTCAAGGCTATCAAAGGCTATAGAATAAGATCCTGCCTCAGAACAGAACCCTGCCATAATAACCAGTATTAGAAATGTTCAAAAACATCTATTCAATAATTATAAATGATAATGCAGGTAAAAAGAATGTATTTACCACTTGAAAGAATTTCACTGTTGCTGTAATGATCGATGTGAGCCACATCTAAGATAACACATTCAAATGTTTGAATTGAGTTGCATTTGTAATATTTTTTCCTTAATTTTTAATACCCAAATACTTTGCTAATGTTTTATTACTTTTCTCAAGTGCTATGATGATAAATATTTAGAGGATATTAATATAATTGATTAATGGATTTTATTATTATGCTATTTCTGATGTTTGGGAAAACAAGGTTTATAAAGTATAATTTACTTTTATATACAAGAAGAAGAAATGTATTTTTAGACACTCCTACTAGTGGTCTGCAGAGCCAGTTCTTAAGTTCATAAAACGTCAAAGTTTCACACTTCAGAAAATTTCATTCCTTCCTCCAAATGAAACAACATATATAGTCCAAAATTAGGATTTCATAATCAGTCCTAAATGAGATGTCTTTATCAGACACCTCCCTTCAGGGCTTGGGGACTTATCCAGAAGAGGAGGCAGAAAGATTTTAAGAGTCAGAGGTGGTGGGTAATGTCAAGAAAGTAGTATTTTCCAGACAGAACAGAACTGATACACATATGAACTAATAGATTGTGGCACCGCACCAGCCTGCAGAGGTTCAAGTCGGACAGGGTGCTAGCACTGAAAGGTGAAAGTATACACGGGCTTATACCCCTAACCAAAGAAGCTGCCTGCAATTGATACCACCTGTTTTTCTCCAATGGAGTTTCATTGGATATATTAACCTCAATTGAGGGTAGGCCCCATGCCTAGGAGCAGTTGCCAAAACAAAAATGAACTCAGTGGTATTTTTGTAGAATTTTTTTGCCTTGTTTGGGCATTGTTTTTCTTATTGGTCTTTTATTTATATATTTTGAGTTCCAATTTGTGTTTTTGTGGGGTTTTGAGTATATGTATTTTCTTTTTATTGTTTGCCTTTTAAAGAGATTAAGGACAGGGAATTGGGCAGATAGGGAAGTGGGAAGGATATGGGAGGAGTTGGGGAAGGGGAAATGTGATCAGGAAACATATAAAAAGTGTTTTTAATTAAAATTATAAAAAGGCAAAGCAATAATTAGGATTTCCCAGTCAGTTACAGTTCTCTACATAAGACAGAAGGGTCCAAGGTCAATCAAACAGAATGGAATGGTCTCTGAAGGAAGGTGAAAGTCAGTCATAGCCTAAACAACTGTGATTAGCAGTTCATGTCTACACCACAAGATCAAAAGGGAATCACAGAGTAGTGAAGTCAAGAGCACTTTGATCTTTATTTTATCACTTTTGGTTTAAACCAGGTGATGTAAGCTAGCCAGTCCTTACACTGGAGAAAAACATATAAACAAAGAAACAAGACAAACAAACAAACAAACAAACAAAAACAAACTGTCCAAGCTACATCTTGGATTTTACTTAAAACAAGAAAACATGAGACATTATGATAGTAGAAAGCCCTCTATGTTTCCTAATGTGGCCAAGTAGAAATGTGGGAGTCCCCTGCAGCTCTGCAAAGGGATGCTCCTTAAACAAATTTCATTTGTATAGAAATATTCTGAGTTCTGAGAACCACGCCATCCAGATAAGCAAAGCTGTCTAGACTCTGTGTGTTGTGATGCCAGGAGCCATTTTGTTAATGCAAGCCCTCCTGCCTTCACTTTTTTTAAAAAAAAGAATTTCTCAAACTTGAGATTTTAGAAGGTAAACTCTAAAGATGATGTCATCCTTGCCATTGAAATGCCTCAGCCTTTTTGTCTACAAAACCATACTATTTGATTTATGACAATACATTTTATTTTTTTTATTATTTTTTTTGAGATGGTCTAATTTCTTTTATTTTTTATTTTTTATTTTTATTTATTTATTTATTTATTTATTTATTTATTTATTTTTGATACTTTATTTACATTTCCAATGTTTCCCCTTTTCTGGGTCTCCTCTTTGGAAACTCCCTATCCCCTCTCCATCCCCGCCTCTATGAGGGGATTCCACCTCACACCCACCTGCCCACCCATCCCCATATTCCCACCTTGACATTCCCCTTTACCGGGGCCTCTAACAGCCTCAGGCCCAAGGGCCTCTCCTCTCTCCTGGATGGCCATCAAGATTATCCTCTGCCATATATGCGGTCTGAACCAATGGTCCATAGATGTGTATTCTTTGGTTGGTGGCCCAAACTCCAGGACGACAGGGGTGGGGGGCTTAGGCCGATTGACGCTCTTGCTCCCTCCATGGGGCTGCAAATTCCCTCAGTTCCATCAGACCTTTCTCCAACTCCTCCATCTGGGACGTCACTCTCAGTCCGGCAGTTACTGTTAAGTGAAACTTGGGCATTCTGAACTTTTGGGCTAATAACTGCTTATCAGTGAGTATATACCATGTTCATTCTTTTGTGACTCAGTTACCTCGCTCAGGATGATATTTTCAAGTTCCATCCATTTGCCTGTGAATTTCATGAAGTCATTGTTTTTAATAGCTTAGTAGTACTCCATTGTGTAGATGTACCACATTTTCTGTATCCATTCCTCTGATGAGGGACATCTGGGTTGTTTCCAGCTTCTGGCTATTATAAATATGGCTGCTATGAACATAGAGGAGCATGTGTCTTTATTACATGTTGGAGCATCTTCTGGGTATATGCCTAGGAGAGGTATAGCTGGGTCCTCAGG
>CM052714.1:67720078-67765237 GCA_028551405.1 Uromys caudimaculatus
AAGACACATGCTCCACTATGTTCATAGCAGCCATATTTATAATAGCCAGAAGCTGGAAACAACCCAGATGTCCCTCATCAGAGGAATGGATACAGAAAATGTGGTACATCTACACAATGGAGTACTACTCAGCTATTAAAAACAATGACTTCATGAAATTCACAGGCAAATGGATGGAACTTGAAAATATCATCCTGAGTGAGGTAACTCAGTCACAAGAGAAAAGGTTTACATTACAAATATATAACACTATGGTTTCATAGGTGAAATGGCTTACTCTTTTTTGTACCTTGGAATCTTATACATAGCCTGAGAATCCAGTGTTAATGTTTACTTATCATGATGCTTTTACACAAGATATCTATTTAACATAAGTTAGTACATAATTAAATATCAAAAAACCCAAAAAACCAAAACAAACAAAGAAACAAACAAACAAACAAACAAAAAAAACCACTGCTGCTGTCATCTTACCCAGGGACTCTCTCCCAAGTACCCTATACAGGATTTATTTTAGGATTCCATGATAACATCCTAATGAGAGTATTTTAAATAGGAAAGTTCAATATACTGTTTGCCTAAAAAGTTATCATAATTTTATTTGTTATTCAGTTATACATTTAATGTAACATATGTATCAAGGTTTTTTTAATAGTAATAAAAATACTTTTGTTTGAGGCAAGATCTCCTGTAACCTTGGGTGGCTTAGAACTCTCTGTGTAGCTATTTTAGTTTTCTTTTGGCTAATGCTGTGATAAATACCATCGTCACAAGCAACTTTTGGGAGGAATGGGTTTACTTCAGTTTAGAAGTCACAGTCTTTTACAGAGGGAAGCCAGGGTAGGAGTTCAAAGTAGGAACTGAAGAGGATACTACTAACTGGCTTGCTCCCTCTGGCTTGTTCAGCTACATATTTTGTACAGCCTAGGCTTACCTGTCCATGGTTGACCCAGCCCACACTGGGCGTGGCTCTCCTACATCACTTAGTAATTAAGACAATACTCCTAGAGATAGACCCTCAGGCCAACTGCCTCTGATGGAGGAAATTTCTCGGTTGAGTTTCCCTCGTCCTACATGATGCTAGGTTACATCAAGTTAACAAAAACTAACCTGTACAATAGCTGATGTGACCCTTGAACTTCTGATCCTCTGCATCTTCTCCAAAGTATTGGGATTGTATATAAAAGCTCTGATTTTCAATAGCAAGAAATTTTGCATAATTATTTTTTTCTTTTTACAACTTGTATTTTTCTCTAGTTCTCCATCAGAATTTACTCTAATTTATTGTATGTATTAATTCAATATATTTTAATAACTGTATCAGAGCATGTAACATAGTGCATGCATTTAATTTGTACTTAATCATCACACGACTAGCCAGAAAACCAAACCAAACCAAACCAAAACCAAAAATCTGGGATTAAGTTATTACTATGAATAATCATTGACATTTACTCAAAAGTATTTTTGATCATTGGGAGTACATCTCTCCAAGTGTCAACTTTAACTTATAGATATGAGTCTTACCTTCCCATTAGTTGTGCTTAGCAATCCAAAGAGGTTTATTGGCCTTACCCTCAGCACAAATGCTTGTGGGTTGTCTTGTACAGAGAGCATATACTTTCTATAACCCCCACTTTGCAGCCATGTGGGCAGATTTCAGTAAATGCAGGCAATTCTTCGTGACAGTATTTGTTACCAGATCCTGGTGTCCAACAGTTAGTGAGTTCCTATGTTAGGCCTCAGGGGTACCCAGAGCACAAGGCTCCAATTCAGCATCAGCCCTACCATGAGTTTCTATCAATGCAGGCATCTTCCTCAGAAATTTACACTCCCTCTCCCTGCCAAATACCATGTGTTTCTTGAACATTCTCTTCCCTTAGAGAAAAAAAGCATCCTGCTATCCCAGGGAAAGCATCACTGTCAGTTGGCTGGGGCAGAACTGTAAATACCACCCCATAATTTCAAGTGAGCAAGATGAAATTTTAGCCACTTTCTATTCCCTCTTCTCCCTGGGGACCCATTCTCAGCAATGTTGAGAAGTCGGTTTTCACCAGCTCCCAAATTCCTCTTCTGACTCTTGTGCTGGGGTCATAAATACAGCAGCTCCCTCTGGTTTGCTTTACAAGTTTTCAAATGAGTCTGTGATTTTGCAGCAGCAGATTGCCTCTATTGACAGTTCTCCAGTGTGCATGGATTGTGCTGAGGCTGATTCTGGGTCTGGGGTGAATAATTGATGCTATCCTGTTCTTTTTTTTTTTTTTTTTTCGCTAGAACTTGGGGGTGTAATTGCTATGGTCTTCATTCTGGTTTCTGTGATTGGCTCCAGTCTGCCCCACACAACTGAGATTATACTAGATGATTGCTGGTTCTGCAAGGAAAGGCTTTGACCTCTACCTACCTTGCAATATTCTGTTATATCTGGGATGTTAATTGGATGATGCCAAATTCAAGAAATATCCCCACCCCCAAATCACAATGGTGAGGTCTGGTGGAGATTAGAATTATTTTAACCTTTTTGGCTCACTGCTGTGCAGTGAGCATGGCTAACTTTGTAACTAAAGGGAGTTTTCTCAGGCCTCTGCACTGTTTGGGTATGTTAAAGAAAGCACCTCTTCATCCCTAAAGCAGGGATACAAGTAGATATGCTGAGGTTCAAGGAGTTTAACTCTCTGATAGTTCAAATAAGTGACCATCTCTGCCTGGCCATTAACTCAGAAAAAGCAAAAGGCTTTTATTCATGTGTCAAGCACAGGATCCCCACCTTGGGGAGGGCTGGTATCCTATATGGCGAATCTTTTTGTGCCTGATTGGATACCCATCTTCTGAAAATGTGCTTTCGCTCCTAACGTCCCATAGCTTTTAGCTAAATTAACAGAAGATTCTGAGAACTGGCAGCAAGCAGGCACACTTTCAGACATACAAGAGATAGCATGCTGAAAATGGGGAGTCTCCAGGGACACAGAGGGACTTGAAATTTGCTGTGAGAGGCAGTCATAAAATATGGAAACATTGCATAATATACAAGTTTGTTATAATGTAGCTCAACCTAGATACAAAATACATATACCTATTCAACTGCCAAATGGAGGAAATTGGCAGCCATTACCTTGACTACATTGACTTAGATGAACAAGAGCAGGCCCTCACGTGCGTATCCTTTTGTTGTTGGTCCATAACCCATAGCTACGGCAGACAGTATTAACTCTGAAACAGATGCTGGTTTTAGTGTCATTCACACTGTGCTTCCAGGCCTGCCCAGACCCAAACCCAGCTCAGCAGTTCTGTCTGACAGGACTGTGAAAAGTGCTGTTTAGAACCCAAGTCCACAGTGTGAGAGGGGTTTCTGTTTTGACTCTTGTGATGAAGGACTCTTGAGTCACAAAACATGCCGATTAAAACTTTTCATCTAGGCTTTTCCTCCCTAAACTGAAGTTTATATAGATCATAGAGGTATTAAATAGTGATGCAGCCATGTACCATGTCTTCAAACATCTTAAATAAAGTTATCAAACACTGGTTGAGAGTAAACTGCAGTTTTTCACTTCAAGAAACTTTTTTTTTTTAGCAATTTAAAACAAAGTTTTTAAAGTTATTTTTATGTGACTTCAGAATGGTGGGTGAGGCCAGGTGTGGTGCTTATAATCACAACACTAAAAAAACTGAGGCAGATAAATTTTTACTTCATTGTTGAGATTAACTGGGCCTTAAGAGTAAGCTCCACAGCTGTAGAGAAAGACCGCTTCTCCAAAGAACAAGGGTATATATGTGGGTTCAGTTTCAAACAGTAATCTGCCCATTCTTTCTCTACTCCTTGTTCAAATGTTCAAATGTAAAACTTCCAAATATGAAAATATACACATATGCAGTAAAATAAAATTTAAAATATATCATGATAATTAGTAATTAGAAGAAAAACTAGAATTCATTGTCTTCAAGGATGTATCCACTGTTCAAGCTGGAAGTACACAAAACCAGAAAGGTTTATATTTTACCTTTAGCTGTTTGTCACCTTAAACACTTAACTCATAACATTATATTTTTACCTTCAGAAAGTCATTGGTACAGTAAAGATAGAAAATGTCAGTAGTCACATTACAGAATCTGTAATTCTTCAGGACCCATCCAGGGAACTCCCCCCTACTGTGTTTATGTGTGTGTATATGTATGCATGCATTTATGTGTGTGGTTATGTGTGTATATGTGTGAGCATGAGTACGTGTCTATGCGTGCATGTATGTGGAAGGCATGTGTGTATGTATGTGTGTGTATGTTTGTGTGTGTTTCTGATTGTTGGCTTTTTTAGGGAAAAAGGAAGAAGTCTGTCAGATTCTCCTAAAAATAAACACACTAGCTCTCTGTGACTCTCGTGAGGTCCATCTCTTTCTCCAGGGTTCAGAAAAGAGAGGTATCCTCTTCTTTCTGCAAACACAACTGCTTGAGGCCAGAGGAGGCAGAAATCATGAACACATGTATAGCAGGAACTCCTAGTATGTGCAAGCAAGGTGTGCAGAGTGGCTAGGCTTATCTTTTATGTATAGCAAGAGAAAGGCAGGTATGTAGCTGTTTGACATCTGGCTGGCACACACCCACAGTAAATCCCATGACCCAGCTTAATTGCTATGTAGTGCCTTATTTTACATATGAAGTCGATGGCATTTCCTCATAGCTCCTGCTTTATATTTTCTCTTCATGTCCTTTTTTGGTTTTCCCGCTTTCTCCCTTTACTTTTGTTTTTTCCTCTAGTGCTGCTCCAGGTAGTGTCCAAAAGAAAGAGAAGGCCATAGTGAAACCATCTAAGTCTTTGTTGCCTCTTCAGAAAGACTTTGTCTTTCCTTTTGTGTATGTGTGACTGCATCTGTAGATTTGCACGTGCACATACGCACATGTATGTATGTGAGGGACAGAGGGCTACCTCAGTTGACATCCACAAAGGGATGTCCATTAAAGATGTTCTTTCCTAGGGCTATGACTGAGTGATGTAGTGTACATGTTTAATTTCCTGTAAATTGGCTAATGTAATAACATTTTGAAAAAACCATTTATGGCAAACTAACTCAAATAGAATAGGAAATGGAAAACAGCAGAGAAGACAGGGATAGAAAGGGCTTCCTGCCCTAGGCATCTTTTGACTTGTTAATTCAGCTTCTGTTCATTGAGAAAGCAAGAAAAAGAAACATTTTGGCCCCATAAGTAGTCTCTTAGAATGCAGAAGTGCTATGCTGGTCTATCTTCTTTTCCTTCTTAGATATAAAGTAGCAAAAGGGATTTAGACAGCAGAGGGTGGTAGTCTCATGCTTTTCAATAGATTTCATATTCCCGTAGTGGTTTCTAGTGTTGTAGAACACCCAGCGTTCTCAGTGGTGCTAGTGATAGGTACTTGCTGATTCTTTTAAATCCCTGCTTGGCTGCTATGTAAGAAGTCCAAGCACTTTCTAGTTTTGTGAAAGCTAGTCCTCAAGAAGGAAGCTCAGATCTTCAGGGTACTGTGTTTGGAGTGCATGGTGTTTTCATAAATAAGGGATTACCTTTCACCTTGGGGTGGATTTAGGTAACCAAGGACAATAGCAGTAGCCTGTAATGTTTCCAGAGTCTCTTGGACAACCCTGAACAACTCAAAAGAAAGCTTCTCATGTCTGGTGTTAGGGTTTTTGTTAGATGGTCTTTGGCTCCTGGAGACAGTATTGTAGTCCGTATGGGAAATTTTGTATATTTATATATCAACTTCAAGCTTAAGAGGTATTTTAGGTAGATTGTTAATAACATGATTCCTTATGAGTTTTTCAGACATCCTTACTGTGACTTTACTCTCTTTTGTCCTTCTATATTTATCTCCCTCCCTCTCCCTAATTATGGTCCTCACTCTCTTTTCCATTTTTCCCATCAGGACACATAGACCTTGCTCTTCTCCTTGCTATTATTGTCCTCTTTACTTTCCTGGTTTCTGTAGTAACTCCAGGATATATACTCACATCTAAAGATTTGAAGTTAGGAACTTCAGATGAGAGATAGCACATGGTATGCCATTTATTTTTCTGGAACTCAACATGATCTTTTTTTGTTTGTTTGTTTCCACTTATCTGCAAACTCTGTGGTTTCTTTTTTCCTTCCTTCCTTCCTTCCTTCCTTCCTTCCTTCCTTCCTTCCTTCCTTCCTTCCTTCCTCCCTCCCTCCCTCCCTTCCTTCCTTCCTTCTTTCCTTTCTCTACAGCTGAATAGTATTTCATAGTGTGAATGTTACACATTTTGACTACCCATTCATCAGTTGAAGGACATTTAGGTTGTTTTTATTTCCTAATTATTGTGAATGGAGCAACAATGAAGTTAGCTGAACAAGTTATCTGTGAAGTGTAGGTGTCCCTCTAGGCACAAGCCAACATCACTACTTGAACATGAGCAGATCAACAACAATAAGCATGATAACATGGAAAAGAGAAACTCAGGAGGCATCAACTCTGTGCAAATAACTACAAGAAGCTAAGGAATTCTGAGATCAGGAGAAATAGTCTTCTATGGGCAAGAGTAGATCATTTGCTGTTTGATACTAAATGGTCAGCTCTGAAAATAGACATACACGTAACATTATACAGACTGCACAGGTTGCAATTACGTGTTTAGATGTGGTTGTTTGTGGGAGTGTGTGTGTGTGTGTGTGTGTGTGTGTGTGTGTGTGTATGGCATCAATAAATGAAAAAACAGGTCATGAATTTGAAAGAAGATCAGGGAGATAGATACGGGAAGACTTTGAGGGAGGAAAGGGAATTAAAACGTAAGAAACTGCCCAGTGGCAAAATGTGTCACTCTTAATGACACACTTTCATTCATCTATACAGGCTTTGGTTCATTCATTCACTTGCTTTTTCATTCATTCATCCATCCATTCCCTTCTGTGACACACAATATGTACACAAAGTCAAGAAAACCTCTTCTAAAAAATACCATTTTGACCAACAGTATTCCTAGATTTCTTTTCCTAAGTAAATCTGCAAAGCCGAATCAACCCTGGTTTTGAATAAACTCCATTTTCTGGGAAACCAGGGGTAAATTCCAATTCCAGGAAGAAAATCACAAAATTCACCTGAGCAAACATCCTATGAAACCCACCCCCCACCCCGCCTCTTATCAATAGCCAGGCTACAATAGCAGGATCAAGGTATGTAGAGATAACCTAAGACATCCCGCAGAAAATAGATAACCTGACCATCCTGTTTGTAGGTGATTTTGTCCCTGTGTTCAGTTCCTGCAAATTACACCAGAAAAGCAATATTTTTTAAAAAATATTAACTTGCTGACCCATATAGAAATTCCCCAAGTTTTCTGCAACTAAAATAAATTCCCTGCACTCCTAGACTCGGGGCTATCACTCTGACTTGCTGCCATGGGGACAATAAGAGACCTTACTCCCAAGCTCATAATAAAGACCCTTATGTGCTTGCATTGGAATAGGTGCCTTAGTAGTCTTTGGGGTCCCTGAGACTTGAGCAGAACAGATCAAAGTCCAACAAAGTGGCATTAGAAGTGGAAGATGGCTTAGCAACCCCAGTACAATCAGGATGTAGCAACCAAAATACATTCTACAGTACTAAACATGTTTCAGATTGGGGTGGGGTGATGAACAATGACTCTGTTTGTAAAGTATTTACTTTACAAGTATGAAGATCTGAGTTTGATCCCCAGAAGCCTCATACAAAAACAATAGTTATAAATATGGGACCTGGTGATATATGTACATTATCTTAGTGCTGGGGTAGCAGAGATGAAAAAGTCCTGGGGAAAACACTGTCTTCCTGAACCTACTCTCTAAGGAGAAATGGTCTGGAATGGAGAGTGTCTGCCTTATATCTTCCTATCAGGATGGCTTCTTTGAGCTTCTAGCAGGCAAAGCATTCCTAAGGTGTGTTTCTCACCCTAAACTCTGAACACTGGCAATTCTCAGTTTGCATACAGCTGGCTGAATGACCTTTTCTGAGAAGACCTGTAGAGTACCTCTACAGGGCTCCAGGTCATTGTTTGTGTAGGAAAGAGCTTGGTTTCCCAGAGCCAAGTTAATAGAGCTTGAAAGTAAGGAAACAAAGGTTCTACTGTTGGGGACAACACTGGAATTTTTCACAAAACTTCCAAAGCATTTTCTTTCTAACATTTTGATTTGGGTGGAAAATCTGTACCCTGCCTCACCAGTTTCAAAAAATAAGAGTACTCATTCATGTGGTCTACTCCAACGGCTTCAAGCCGGCAGCACCCTGACCTTTGTAGAATACCTCAATCATGTCAGTTGTCCTACATGATTCAGATAGTGTTAAGACAAACAGAGTACACATTTTATATGCCACTTCTTGAAAATTCATGCTTTCATATTTTGATTTTTGGAAAGCTAGAATAATCACACAATACACTTCTTATTTACTCTAAATGTCCAAGCTTAAGAGAGCTATCATCTAGGATAGTCATACTGTACCAGCCTGACATCAGAAATCAATCAGTGTGACTTCCTGTCCCTAATGACTGTCTCTTTACATTAATCGATTCATCATGCCTATAGTTATTCCAACAATTAGTTAGAATAAATGTTGACTTTATTGCAAATAACCAATTAACCCGTTTAACTTCTTTCACTCTCAGGATGCTCATATAACTTTAGTTTAGTGACAAATACATGAGATAAATATTTGGGACATTTTCCCTATGCTCACTGTATGAACTGTCTCCTACAGTTTAGAATATCTTGGTACAAAAAGAAAAGGCAAGAAAAGGAAAGGAAAGGAAAAGAAAGGAAAGAAAGAAAGAAAGAAAGAAAGAAAGAAAGAAAGAAAGAAAGAAACAAAGAAACAAAGAAACAAAGAAACAAAGAAACAAAGAAACAAAGAGAAAAAAGAAAAGAAATCACTTACTTGAAAACTATGGCAAGTCTTTCTCTCTGTGTATGCATATACTCACATGAATGGGTTTGTGGAATGTGCATGTACATGTTTTGGAAAACTGAGGTCAATCTTAAATATTAAATGTCATTCCTCAGGTGCTGTCTACTTTATTTTTGTTTGAAGATTTTCTTCTTAGCCTGGGATTTACCAGTTTGGCTAGATAGGTTGGCCAATGAATCTCAGGGTTAATCTGTCTTGGCCTCCCTAGTGTTGAGATTACAAGCACTGGTCCTATGATCAACTATCCATGGGTTTTGGGGATTAAGCAGAGGTCCAGATGCATGTGCGCAAGCATTTTTCGAACTGAGATATCTCCCCACTTTGACATAGGTTAATTGTATTTAACTGAAATTCCTAAATCAATCACTCACTTTAGATATATTAAAATGTTTATGTAATTATATCTTGATCATTAATATACAAAATGTCTGAGACATTCCTAACTACCCTACAAAGGCTTATCAGTCTAAATGAAAGCACCCTTCCATTAGATTGTCAAGGACACAAACCTAAGAGGCAAGCCTCCTACTGAAGGATTACAATGACGGAGTCAATCGAATAGCTGTTGTGGTTATGACTTCTATAGGGAAAAATGCTCCAAGGGAGTGCAAATGAAAGTATGAGGAACAAAGGTGGGAGTCAGGGTAGAAGTCAGCACCTGCAGATAGTAAAAGCAACAAGCTCTAGTGTTCTAGAAACTACAGTTGACAGCAAGTTATCCTGGACTTTATAAGCATCTAGATGCCTGGCTTTAACTGGGAAGATGCAAACAAACATCTCTTCACCCCTGACAGGACATAAATAACAGGCCAAAGAAATGATTCCACCCAAGTCTGGCTCAGTGAACTGTTGAGTTCATTTGCACTTGCTTAGAGGACTGCATATGACTCAAAGGCAGCCATGCTCCAATGATGTCATCCTAGCATTGATGACAACTCAGACTGCTTCATCCCTGGAGCCTACTTGCAGACAGCTGCAGAAGTGGAAAGTCCCATCCCCCTTTGCAGACCTTATTTCTTATATAACCTTAGGGAAGGGTTGGACCTTTCCTTCTTTGCATATTAAAGGATTCTTCTGAGATCACTTAGCTTTGCACTTGTATTGTAGCTATGTTCTCTTTCTTTCCTGGAATGGCTGTTTTAGCTGAATGACTCCCAGTTGTGTCAAAAGTGTAGGGAGCAACCTTACCACGATGATAGATATGAGTGGAGGAGCTGAATTCATCCCTTCCATGTCACCTGAGTATCACCCTGCTGGAGGAAGGCAGCTGTGGTTATCATGTACATTCCCCAGTTGCTGGGCCCAGAGCTATGTACGATAAATAGGCGGCTCCAAAATTCAATATACCTGCTAGCTTCAAAGTTGCCAGACTCCAGGGCAATTCTCAATTGATGAGGACTGCTCCTAGATATCACAGGCGGGGTCAGCTCTCCTTATCCACTTTCCAGCCTTTACCAGCCTCTGCCACCTGCATCATTCAATCCATAGTGTCTGGGCCTTCTGTCCTTCACAACTATCTGTTGGACCTTTCCTTAACCAGAGACTATGTCAGGTCAAATTGAGGTTTGCCTGTGGTTGTTTCCCAAACTCAGATTCCCTCAGATTAGCTTAGTGTTTGACAATAGATTCTCTAGAGATGGTACCCAGCCACGAGCCTTTCTTTTAATGTGACAAAATGGGATTCTTGTGCATGGCTAACCCACCAATTGGAGAAATAACAGTCTTACTAAAAACCTGCAACTGGATTTGAGGCTCTGGAGACTGTGTGCTCTTGCCTTTCTCTGCCTGGCTTACTTTTAGAAGCAACATAGCTTTCCTTGCTGCACAGCTGGTGATGTGTTCAGCTTCTTGTCATGACAACCATTTTCATGTTCTTTTCTGACATTCTGTCACTCCCTTGTGGGTTTATGAAGCTCTTCTTTGTCTTTCCTAGGGGCAAAGTCCATTTTTAAGTCCACCACCCTACTCCAAAGTCCTCTGAAGTGAGCTCTTAATCACCATGCCCCATGATGCCCGTAGTGATCTCATGAGTGAAGTCTCCCAACACACATATACATGGAACATATATATTGTGAGAATGGCACTGCAGTGAAACGTTTGAGTTTTATGAAGGATGGTGACAAAATATCACAATAAAAAACATGTTACTTTGCTGCTGAATATATTTAGCATAAAATTTATTTAGTAGTATTATCAAAATATTGGACACCTGGTCTCCGATAACACTGCATATATTTGTTTCTGTTCATTACACATAGCTGTCAGTACCACCAGTTCACTCACGATTTCCAAGCATCTGTTTGATGTTTTGGTCTCTATTGTGTTAATGCTTTAATAAAAGGGTTTTTATGCTCATAGTATACACTCAACCATGGTCAGCTTAGTGTGCAAAAGGTACTGGGAAAGGACAAGGACCACAGCATATTCAGAAGGCCTACCACAGAGGCCTGAGCCTCAAACACAGCATGTCCCTGGAGTCAGATAAGGAGGACTGCAAAAAGGTAAACTTGACTGGAGTGAGGGAAAGCAGGCATGCTCAGAAGATGGAAATTGTGTAGGAGAGCAGCAGATAAATGGAGTATAGAGAAGAAGCACCAGGGAAGGTCCTGAGAGCAGTGTCCAAGGGTTGCAGCCACAGTAAGAAGACTGTATTAGTGACCATTAGATTCCCATTTGATTTCCTCAAGGAATTCTAGAATTCTGGAAAAATTATTTATTTATATAGGCATACTTTATATTCTTGTCTTCACAACTTTTGAAAAAATATCAAATGATCACTTGATGTGAAAGATACCAATTAGGTAGAATTTACATTTTGTGTATATAAATGTTTTTATATTTTAGTTTTCTAGTAATTATGTTTCTATAATGATTATATTTATAGGTATAAATAGTACTTCAGTGTCTACTTTTGATCCACAATTGTACCATTTTACCCCAGACACTTTTCCTTCATTTTTCAAATTATGAGTATATGTTGGTATGAGAGACAGAGAACAAGGTCCATGTGTGTGATATACGTATATACATGTGTGTGCATGTATATACATGCATGTGTAGGCCAGAAGAGGACACCAATTACCCTGATCTGTCATTTTCTTCCTTATCCACTAGAAAAAGCATTGAATACAGAGCTAGGCTGGTAACCAGCAGGCCCCATCTTGTTTATTGCTTTTTCCTAAAACAACCCGGAATGCTGGGTTATAGGCATGTACAGCCACATCCGCTTGGGTGTTTCTTTATAAGCTGAGAATATGAACAATATCACCTTGTCTTGCATTAAACTCAATTAATCTCCATTTGTCATGAGAATAGCAGTATTTATGCTCAGTAATGATAACCAAGCCTTCAGTGATTTGTTTATGGATTGATTAAGAAGTCAACATGAATGTTTTCTCTTAGAAAGACTGTATAGTGTTGGTCCCCATGGAGCACTGTGGCCTTTTGTAAGGAGAAGGTCATGAGCATATGTGCCTTTTGTTAGAACCATCAGTTACTCTGGCATTGTGCTGCTTGGTTACTTCATACATGCCACCAAGTCTTTGTTAAACAATTACTTATTTTTCCTAAATTCTCTGTCACTATTTATTTCTGCCATTTAAAATTATTTCTATTTGTTTGCTTATTTATGAATATGTCCCAGTTAAAGATTCCCTCTCTCCTCTCCTCCCAGTCCCACTCTCAAATGCTCTTCCCCCATTTCCTCTTCCTTTCTCCTCAGGGAAGGGGAAGACCCTTCAGGGTCCCCCACCCCCAGCAATCAAGTCACAGCAGGACTAAGTGCATCCTTTCCCACTGAGGCAGACAAGGCAGCTCAGGTGAGAATGAAGACCCAAAGGTGGCAACAGAGTCAGTGACAGCCCTCATTCCAATTGCTAGGAAACCCACATAAAAACCAAGGTGCACATCTGCTACATATGTGTAGGGGCCTCGGTACAGTCCACGAACCTTTAGTTGGTGGTTTAGTCTCCATGAGCCCACAGGAGCCAGTTTAGCTGTTGATTTTCTTGTTGGTGTCTTTGACCACTCCTGATACTCCAGTCTTTTTTCCCTTCCACAAGGCTCCCCAAGTGACACCTAATGTTTAGCATGTATCTTTGTATATGTTTCCATCAGCAGCTGGATTAAGTCTCTCAGAAGACAGTTAAGCTAGCCTTCTGTCTGCAAGCATAGCAAAGTATCATTAATAATATCAGGGGTTGGCTCTTTCCCATGGGAAAAATTCAGCCAGTCATTGGTTGGACATTCCGTTAATCTATGTTCCATCTTTCCCTACACTTCTTGAATGCAGGGCAAAGTTTGGTTTGAAGGATTTGTGGGTGTGTTGATGTCCCCATGCTTCCACTGGAAATCCCGCCGACTACAGAAGGTAGCTACTTCTATATCCATATGGTCACCACCATAGATTCCCAGGAGTTTCCCCAGTCCAAGGTCTCCAGCTTGTCCTAGGTATGCCCCACTCCACTGATCTCTGTTCCTTCTCCCAGTCCTTCCCTGCCCCGTCCTATTCTCCCTTCCCTGCTCTGACTACATCTGATCCCGATACCCAGCCCATTCCCCTCTCCACTCCATCTCCCTTTTCTCATCCACTTCTGTTGTCTATTTTATTTTCTCTTCTGAGTGACATCCAAACATCCTCCCTTGGGCCTTCCTTGTTGCTTAGATTCTTTTCTTTAAATTTTTTTATTGGATATTTTATTTATTAACATTTCAACTGTTATCCCCTTTCCCAGTTTCCCCTCCACAAGCCCTCTATCCCATTCTCCTCCCCCTGCTTCTATGAGGGTGCTCCCCCCCACACCCACACACTCCCACCTCACTGCCCTAGCATTCTCCTGCACTGGAGCATCCGGCCTTCACAGAACCAAGGGCCTCCCCTCCCATTGATAAATGGGGTACAGAGCTAAACAAGAGATTCTCAACTGAGGAATATAGAATGACTGAGAAGCACCTAAAGTTCAGCATCCTTAGTCATCAGGAAAATACAAATCAAAACTACCCCGAGATTCCACCTTACACCAGTTAGAACGGCTAAGATCAAAAATTTAGGTGACAGCAGATGCTGGCAAGGATGTGGAGAAAGAGGAACACTCCTCCATTGCTGGTGGGATTGCAACCTGGTACAACCACTTTGGAAATCATTCTGTCAGTTCCTCAGAAAATTGGACATAGAACTACCTGAGAACCCAGCTATACCACTCCTGGGCATATACCCAAAAGATGCTCCAAGGACACATGCTCCCTTATGTTTATAGCAGTCTAATTTATGATAGCCAAAAGCTGGAAACAACCCAGATATCCTTCACCAGAGGAATGGATACAGAAAATGTGGTACATTTACACAATGGAGTACTACTAAGCTATTGAAAACAATGACTTCATGAAATCTGCAGGCAAATGGACGGAACTTGAAAATATCATCCTGAGGGAGGTAACTCAATCACAAAAGAACACACATGGTATGTACTCACTGATAAGTGGATATTAGGCAAAAAGCTCGGAATACCCACGATACAACTCACAGACCATATGAAGGTCAAGGAAGACCAAAGTGTGGATGTTTCAATCCTTCTTAGAAGGGCAACAAAATACTCACAGGAGGTAGAGGGTGAGAGGTACTTGGGAGAAAGAGAGGAGGGGAAGGGTAAAAAGTGGGGTAGGATCAGGTATGGCAGGAGACACGGGTGATATACAGAGGATCAGGAAATTGAACAGAGGTATGTAGCAATGGGGGGGTGGAGAACTGGGGGTAGTCACCAGAAAGTCCCAGATGCCAGGAAAGCAAGAGGCTCTGAGGACCCAACAAGGATGACATTAGTTACTTAGATTCTTTAGGTCTGTGGATTGTAGCATAGTTATCCTGTATTTTGTGGCTAATATCTACTTATAAATAAGCACATATCATGAGTGTCTTTCTGTGTCTTACCTCACTCTGGATGATATTTTCTAAATCCATCTATTTGGCTGTAAATATCATGGTGTCTTTGCTTTTAATGGCTGAGTAGTATTTCATTGTATAAATGTACATTTCTTTAGCCATTCTTTAGTTGAGGGACATATGGGCTGTTTCCAGTTTCTGACTATTACAAATAAAACTGCTATGAACATAGTTGAGCAAGTGTACTTGTGGTATGGTAGAGCATCATTTAGGTATATTACCAGGAGTACTGTAGCTGAGTCTTGAGGAGTACCTATCACCATTTTGTAAGAAAGTATCAAATTGATTTCCAAAGTGGTTGTACAAGTTTGTACTCATACCACCAATGGAGGAGTATTCCCCTTGGTCCACATCCTTGCCAGTATGTGCTGTCATTTGAGTATTTTGAGCTTACCCATGCTGACAAGTGTAAGATGGAATCTCAGAGTTGTTTTTATTTGCATATCCCTGACTAAATGGATAATGAATATTTCTTTACGTGCTTTTGGACCATTAGAGATTCTTCTGTTGAGAACCATGTTTAGCTCTGTACTCCATTTTTAATTGTATTATTTGGTTTGTTAGTGTTTAATTTCTTGAGTTCTTTATATATTTTGGATTTCACTCCTCTGTCAGATGTAGATTTGGTTAAGATCTTTCTCCATTCTGTCGTATGTGTTTTGTGGTGTACTTTGTCTTACAGAAGCTTTTTGGTTTCTTGTGGTCCCATTTATTAATTGTTGATCTTAATGCCACAGCCATTGGTGTTATGTTCTGGATGTTGTGTGTTTAAGGCCGTTTCCCAATTTCATTTCTATTACATTTAATGATTCCATTGTTATGTGAGGTCTTTGATGCACTTGGACTTCAATATTATAGAAAGTGATAGATATGAGTCTATTCACATTCTGCTACATGAGTATATCCAGGTGGACTAACACTATTTGTTGAAGATGCTGTTCTTTTTCCATTGTTTGGTATTGGCTTTGTCAAAAATCTAGTACCCATAGGTATGTGGGTTTACTTCTGGGTCTTCAATTCTATTCCATTGATCAACCAATTGGGTTTTTTGCTAAAAACCATGCAGATTTTATTGCTGTTGCTCTGTAGTACAGCTTGAAATCAAGAATGGTGATTCCTTCAGAAGTTCTTTTATTGTACAGAATTGTTTCAGCTATTCTGGTTATTTTATTTTTTGATATGTAGTTGAGAATTGTTTTTTCAAGGTCTGTAAGGAACTGAGTAAGAGTTTTGATGGGAATTTCATTGAATCTGTAGTTTGCTTTTGGTAAGTGGCCATTTATACTATGTTAATCCTACCAATCCAAAGCATGGGAGATCTTTCCATCTTCTGACATTTCTTCAGAGTCCCTAATTTCTTTCTCAGCCCATTCATCATTTGTATAAAGAAGGACTACTGATATATTTTTCTTTATTATTTAATGTTCTTTACAGCCACATTGCTGAAGGTGTTTATAATCTGTAAGAGTTCTCTGGTAGAATTTTTGGGGTCACTTATATATACTATTGTGCCATCTGCAAAAAGCTGTACTTTGAGTTCTTCCTTTCCAATTTGTATCATTTTGATCTCCTTTAGTTGTATTATTGCTCTAGCTAGAACTTTAAGTACTGTATTGAAGAAATACAGAGAGTGGATAGTCTTGTTTTGTCTCTGATTTTAGAAGGATTGCTTTAAGTTTCTCACCACTTAATTTGATGTTGGGTATTGGCTTGCTGTATATTGCATTTATTGTGTTTAGATATGCTCCTTGTATCCCTGATCTCTCCAAGACTTTTAACATGGAGGGATGTTGGGTTTTTTAAAAGTTTTTTCAACATCTAATGAGTTAATCACTTTTTTAAAAAGTTTTTTATATGGTGGATTAGATTGATGGATTTATATACCATGCATCTCTGAGATGAAGACTACTTGATCATAGTGGATATTTTTGATGTGTTCTTGGATTTGATCTGTACATATTTTATTGATTATTTTTGCATCAGTGTTCATAAGGAAAATTGATCTGAAATTCTCCTTCTTTGTTCATTCTTTGTGTGGTTTAGGTATCAGGGAAAACTTGTCCTCATAGAATGAGTTTGACAATGTCCTTCTGTTTCAATTTTGTGGAATAGTTTGAAGAGTATTGGTATTAGTTTTGTTTTGAAAAACTGGTAGAATTCTGTCCTAAATCCATTCCTGTATTTTCTTGTGTGTAATTTGCCTCCTTGGATTGGGATTTTCCTTTTAGTATTTCCTGTATGGCTAGATTTGTGAATAGATATTGTATAAATTTCATTTTGTTATGGAATGTCTTCTTTTTTCCAAACTATGGTTATTGAAAGTTTTGCTGGGTATAGTAGTCTGGGCTGAAATCTGTGGACTCTTTAGAGATTGCAAAACATCTGCCAAGACCCTTTGGGCCTTTGGAGTCTTTGTTGAGAAGTCAGGTGTAATTCTGATAGGACTGCCTGTGATGAGTTCTATATGCTTGGCCCAGGGAGTGGCCCAAGGAGGTGTGGCCTTGTTGAGTAGGTGTGTCACTGTGGGCATGGGCTTTAATACCCTAGTCATAGCTGTCTTGAAGCAATTTTTCTCCTAACAGCTTTCAGATGAAGATGTAGAACTTTCAGCTCCTCCTGCACCATGCCTGCCTGGATGCTGCGATGCTTCCGCCTTGATGATAATGGACTGAACCTCTGAACCTTTAAGCCAGTACCAATTAAATGTTGTCCTTATAAGAGTTTCTTTGGTCTTGGTGTCTGTTCATAGCAGTAAAACGCTAAGATACTGCCTTTATAAGTTACTTGGTCATTTTCCCTCACATATTTTAATGTTCTTTCTTTGTTCTGTACATTTAGTATTTTGATTATTATGTGGCAGGAAGATTTTTTTCTTGATCCAATCTATTTAGTGTTCTCTAAGCTTCTTATATATTTATAGGCATGTTTCTTTAGGTTGGAATTTTTTTTCTATGATTTTGCTGAAAATGTTTTCTGGACCTTATAGCTGAGAATCTTCTCCTTTTTATATTCCTATTATTCTTAGCCTTGGTCTTTTCATAGTGTCCCAGATTTCTTGGATGTTTTGTGTCAGGAACTTTTTAGATTCAATATTTTCCTTGATTGGTTGTGATGGTTTGAATATGTTTGACCCATGGAAATTGTCACTATTAGGCTGTTGTACCCTTGCTGGAATAGATGTGGCCTGGTTGCAGGAAGTATGTCACTGTGTAGGTGAGCTTTGAGGGCTCCTACAGTTCAAACTCTATTCATTGTGGAAGAAAGACTCCTTGTAGCTGCCTGCAGAAGATAGTCTCCTGGCTCTCTTTGAATCAAAATACAGAACTTTCAGCTCCTTCTCCAGCACCATGTCTGCCTGGACACTGCCATGCTCCCTGCCGTGATGATAATGAATTAAATCTCTGAAACTGTAAACCAACCCCAAGTAAATGTTTTCCTTTATAACAGTTGTCTTGGTCATGGTGTCTCTTCACACCAATAAAACTCTAAGATTTGATTTCTTCAATTGTATCTTCTATACCTGAGATTGTCTCTTCTACCTCTTGTATTCTGTTGGTGATGCTTGTGTCTGTAGTTCTCCTGAATGCTGAAGGCTGTGAGGGGTTGGGACTTCTCCCAAGACACTGCATACCCACTGAGGGGTAGAGTCAGTTATCCTGTGCTCATACCAAAGTGCTAGCTTACCCTATAACCAGGACCAGGTCTACTCAGATGTGTTAATTTCTGAGTTTATCTTTGTTTTATGCGTGTTTTCCCACTTGGTTTCTATTTCCTTTCTGATCTTTTGGCCTGAGTGACCTTTGGTTCTGGTGACCAGTGAGCACTTAGGTACAGTATCATGTCTCTACTGGGTCTTTGCTGGCTTGCATTGCCTCAGGGGTTCAGGAGTTCTGGCTGCCAGAATGGCCTCTGGGGTTCCAGGTACAGACCTGATCTCTGGCAATGCAGGGGGCTTCTGCTGGAGTTGTAGATGGGTATACAGAAGAATGGCCTCCAGTAAAGAAGGAACTTCTGCCAGAATTGTGGCCTGGGGTCTGTTTCATTGTTTTTCAATCCAAATATTGTATCATCTATCATTTTCCAGGAACTATGAAATTCCAGTAGTCATACTCATGCACACCCAGAGTTTACATGTGTTTTGATAAAAGCTTTGCTTTAGGCAGTGTTAGAAAGCTGGCCCAAGTGGCATTATCATGGGAGGGGAAGCTTTCAGACAGACCAACTCAGCTACCATGCAGGCCCATATCTAGGGATTTAAGTTGGGCCACTGCAACATCTACCCCTTCTAGGAACTAATGGAATACATAAAGTGCTGGCTGTTCCTTTAGACCAAAAGCTGCAGAATCTCCACAACACAGACCAACAACAGGATATCTTAAAGGAAACCCAGTGAGGATCCAGTACTGATAACATAACAGAAGCCAGAGTCCTTGGCTCACTACAATGATCATTTGTAAGAAAAGCTATTTGGGCAAAAGGGTATACTGTGTGACACAATGTGATATGCTGCAGCTTCCACAGAGAGATTTTGTTTGTTTGTTTCTTTTCTTTTAGGGGAAGGTTTTAAGGGTGGAGGGTAGATATGGAGGGATGGCAGCATGCTTGGGATTGGGGTACATGATGTGAAATTCACAAAGAACATAAAGTTAAAAACAAAACAATCAAAGCAAACAAATAAAAGAGTTGCCATAGTCATAGTGTCTCTTCACAACAATAGAAATCCTAAGATAGTTTGTATATGTGTGTTTATATGTATATACA
This sequence comes from Uromys caudimaculatus, assembly GCA_028551405.1. Taxonomy (NCBI): domain Eukaryota; kingdom Metazoa; phylum Chordata; class Mammalia; order Rodentia; family Muridae; genus Uromys; species Uromys caudimaculatus. The sequence goes on from CM052714.1 coordinate 67,739,695, forward strand.
TGTGTGAATTACTGAAGCTTTATCTATGCTCATAATGAGGACACTCAGGTCACTGGTTCTGCTTTCAAGTCTTCATGACTATTGTTTGTGTTTGTATTATGTGTCTGTTTATCTTTGTGAGCGTGTTTATGTGTACATATGTATGTATGTATATAATCTGCCAAACCCACATGCATGTTTATCAGTGAATACACCCAAGTCACTGCTTCCTTTTCTTGCTTTTTGATTACTATGCATTGTGATGGTTCCAGCTACTCTGAGTGTAATGTAATTCACACAGGAATTTGCAGGTTTTTTACATCAATAACTATGGTATCTAATCTGACTTTCTTAGAAGAAAACCCCTAAGTATGCAAGACATGAATAGAGTTAGTATCCTTTATTGTAAAGCACTGTAGATTTCTCCATGAGGTTTACTGTCAATTCCTTCTGCAATTCAGAGCCCAGCCTGAGAAAATCAGTGATTAGCATGGTCTTTTAAGCAGGTCAGTATAGGAGACAGGACTAAAGCTCATTCCAAATACTGCGTTTGATAAAGACACTTGGGAGGGACCAGTGGGAGAGTGAAGAGTTGTTGGCTTTTAGTGCCTTCGAAGGTCTGCAGCAAACCCTGTTTGCCTGGCCAAGTCTCCATCTGAAATGGCTTCTTCCTTTAACCTTGAGTACTGATGGGAAGATGGCCTTGGGGAGATGGCCTAACTATTCTGGAAATAGATAAAGTAATTTGAAAATAAATCAGATAGATTGAATTACCCTCCTTAATACTCATTGAAATTAAAACTTCAAGATGAAAAGCTAAAAAGAGTGTGTACAACTTTTCTGTGTTTTAGAAAAAAGATCTCTAAAATATCCTGCCAAGTATTTAACAAAAGAAATAATTTCCTGGTCTTCATGTGACCCCTACACAAATATATTATACAATTTGATCAAAAAGAAAAAAAGAGAGAACATTTTGTTCAGATAAAAATTAAATTGTCTATCACAGTTAATTAATGTTGCTATTTCACTAATCTTAAAATTACCATGCATTTAGTTTTGCTCTTCTGAAAATAGAAAAAAGAAACATAATTGACTAAATAGACCTCTTGTGAGGCTCTTATATGTTGGTGGGGACCTTGGTTAAGAGCTTAACTTTTAATGAAAACTAAACTGATAGATCTTCCATGACATTAAATGTTCTCAGCACAATATTTATATTTAGTACATAAAAATTAACCATATTATTTTGCCTAAAACTTAACTTTTAAATTTTAATTCTTTGTAAAATCATAAAATTTCTGTTTATAAAATATGATTACTTTATACAACTGTGGGCATTTTTTTTTTGAATCAGAAAATTTACTTTATTACAGATAATCAGCAAAGTAAGTAGAGACTGTGTCTGGAAAAATATGAAGCTGAATATCTACGTAGCTCCATCTATACTGGTACTTACTTTTTTAAAATTTCTTTTATTTTTTTATTTTCTGATACTTTATTTACATTCCAAATGTTTTCCCCTTTCAAGGTCTCCCCTTTGGAAACCTCCTATCCCATCCCCTCTTCACCTGCCTCTATGAGGGTCTTCCCCTACCCACCCACCCACTCCAGTCTTCCGTCCCTGGCATTCCCTAATACTGGGGCATCTAACACCCTCAGGCCCATGGGTTTCTCCTCTGTGGGTACTTTATTGACCAGTAAGATATGCATAACATCTTATAAAAACATATAGCCACCGACACTTTAAGATAATAACTTAAATCTTTTATAAATGGCTTTATAATAAACTGGAGTTTTTTGTGGGTATTATTAGTAAGTAGTACAATTTCCCTGGAAAATCAATATAATCTCCTAATGAAGAATTTATAAATGATGACTAATGTGTTATATTAACAAAGATCGGTGAACATGAATTGTTGCTGCTGAATCTAAGCTTTTAGAGAAATCACTCCTGTTAAAAATGTTGTATATTAAAATCGAGACCAAAATGAACTGGTGTGTAATAGAGTGTGAGAATTAAAAAAAAAAATCATGAAAGTATTCTGAGTTTCCCAAAATAAACAGGAAGGCTGAATATTATTTTAGAAAAAAAAAATAACAGAAAGAAGGAGACGAGAAAGAAACAAAGGGAAAAAAAACATGAAGAAATAGGAGTTAGGGATGGAGCTCAGGGGTGGAACTAAGGTGTGGAACAGGCTTGGTTTTCCCAGGTGTTGATTATAGGGTAGTGACAGAGACCAGTGTCACTTACTTCATAAATTAACTTGGAAAGATGACATGTTTAGGGGATAATTGGGTTGAAAGGTTAGACCAATATTATTTCTGCCTACAGAAAATTGCGGTGATAGCTTATTGTGTGAACTATGCCTCTTTCAGATATAACAGCTCAACATTTGTGCCCTTAAAGGACTCAGAAATACTGCTAGGTTAATGTATCTGCATTACATATTTGCAAACCTTTTCAGATTCCTACACTGTGATGGTAAGAATAATGTTTGACTCATAGGTAGTGGCACTGTTGGAAGGTCTGGCATTATTGGAGGAAGTGTGTCACTATGGGGATGGGCTTTGAGACCCTCCTAGTTGCTTACAAAACAATCTTCTCCTGTTTGCCTTCAGAAAAATATATAGAAGTCTCAGCTCCTCTAGTGCCATACCTGCCTAGATGCGCCATGCTCCTGCCTTGATGATAATGGACTGAACCTCTGAACCTGTAAGCCAGCCCCATTTACATATTGTCCTTATAAGAGTTTCTTGGTCATGGTGTCTCTTCACAGTCACGAAATCCTATCTAAGACATGCATCTTAGTGCTTCCATTTAGTTACAATTATTTCTGTTAAATATGTTTTAAACATTTAAACTAAATATTTGGATTTAAGAATGTAATTTAAATATGCAAACTAATTTTAAAAATAGCATTTAAAACTAAAGACATACATATGAATTTATTGTCAATTAATTGTTTTGAAATTAGAGAAGGTTAAAAAAATAGTCTCAAAGCAATGTCAGTTTCTGTTTTTAATTCTAGCTCCATATTAAAGCATGTGTCATGAAAGAACCCTGAAGACAGAAAGATCAGATAAGAAAGAAGGTAGACACCAGTTTGTTCAAACAAAATTATAAAACCGGTGCAGTATCTGTATTTTCATACCACTTAGCTAGCACGTTTACTTTAGCAATCACTGTACCTCTGTACAAGAGCAGAAGTACAATTTCCCCTTGTAATGTTTTGGTTTGTGTTGTCTTCTAACTGTACTGTATGATGTTGTCCACATAGACCTACATATCTGGGGATTTGCATGTGCTAGTCAGGCAAATGTTATACTGAATATGAAATCTCATTCATTTTATGAATTTTTTTTATTTTTTTCTTTTTTTTTTTGGTTTTTTGAGACAGGTTTTCTCTGTGTAGCCCTCCTATCCTGGAACTCACTCTGTAGACCAGGCATTTTATGAATTTTTAAAGGCCTATTTGTCTCTCCTATGAAGAATCTGAATTTGAAGGGGTGCGTGAGTGAGTGAGTGTGTGTGTGTGTATGTGTGTGTGTGTGTGTGCGCGCGCACATATCCAGAGAGGTAGCTCAGTTGATAAAGGGCTTGCCTTGTAAGTGTGAGGATCAGAGTTTGGATTCCTAACTTTGTGGCCATCTGTAATCTTAGAACTTGGAAAGCAAAGGTGGGAGGGGTCTCTGAAGTAAACTGACTATCCATCGCTGTGTTCAAGGAGGAGGAGTCCTGCCTTGATAATTAAATAGAGAGTGATCAGAGATGACACAGATGTCAATGTTTACATTACACTTCCACATGCACATACACACATAAGCACCCATGCTCATATGAACATACCTATACCACCACCCCCCCCACACACAAGAATAATATAAGCAGGGTACTGTGAGAAAGGAGGAAGAAGTGATCCCAAGGGAGCCAGGAGAAGGGAAAGAGGGTAATGGGAGCCATATGAGATGGAAGCAGAAGGAGAGACTTGGGGGAAGACAGGGACTAGCAGAGAGGACAGGTGAGGAATGTAGGCACGGAACACACTGGAACAAAGTACAATGGCGTACAGCATCAGAATGCCACAGGGGAACCCATTACTTTGCACACTAACTGTAATTTACTTAAATGTAAAGACTTAGTCTCTCTTTTCGATCACCATGCTGAATGCCATAGGTGACTCCTAGTGAGTTCATTCCCAGACAGTAATCATACAACTAATTGTAGCATTTCTGCATTAATTGTTCAAGTAAATAATAAGAACTTTATTTTACTAACATATAGCAATGACATTATTTTATGAAAGGGTTTGAAAATAAAGTCTACATTCTAATTGGACATGATTGCCCCCTATTTAAGTTCAATAAGTTATGCAGGTTTGCTGTAATGGATTCATTTGCTTTTAAAGTATATGTACTGATGCTTTTTTAAGATGTGCAGCTTATTTGAAGTCTCTCATAAAATTTAGTCAACTAGTGCATTGAGGAAACTTTCTTCGATTTTTGAGAAAAAGAGGGAAAAAATGTCCAAGAAGAAGCTACAAGTCATGATTTCCATACAAGTTAATTTGCAGACCAGTTTACTGATTTATGAAAAATTAAAACACAGAACAGTTCAGAATGTTGGCTGTGTAGACATACCTCAACTCTCAGTGGGCAAAGATTAAATCAGTTAACTGTGACTATTTATAATGCTGTAAGATTTAATGTCACCATGACATTTCTACTTCCTCTGCTATTAGGTGTAAACTCTAGTAAGGGCGTATAAAGGTGTTTGGGGAGAGACAAAACACAATCTTTGCCAAGCCGGACTCAGGACAGTTTACAGAGGAGTATTTGTGTGACTTAAGTCAATAAAGTTCCCAAACAGTACCCAGACCATCTGGAATCAATAATCTCACAGGACTGGTTTTCTTCCCCCCACTTCTCTTTCTTTTTTCCTTTTTGGCAAGTTACCCAGCCTGTAACTCTAGGAATTATATTTAGTTTGGAGACACAGCTGCAAACACCAGCTCAGGGTCAGAGCAAGATCAACTGTGTACAGAATTTAGGAGATGGGAGTGGGAAATTATTTGTTCTTTTTTTTTTTTTTTTAGGCTACAAGATAGAGCCATCATGAGAAATAATATGATTTTTTAAAAATCAGCTTTTAAATGAAACAAACTCATACCTTCTATAAAAATGAGCTAGACATTATGAGAAAAGTCCAGTTTGTGTGTTAATCTGATTTGTCTCAGTGAATATCCAATTGTTGAAACAGAAAGTAGCATTTAACCTAGTTTCATAAAGCATGGTCATATGAAGTTGAGCCAAATCAAGAGCTTGGGAGAAAAAAGAGTCTGCTGCTTCCATTTTGAGCGTATTACCTCTGTTTACATAGCTGCTCGAGCCAGAGAAAGATGTGTCCTTGGCTTTTCTCCCAGCAAAAGTTTTCTTATGTCTGGAGTTGTAGCTCAGTGGTAGAACATGCAGGAGCCTCTGTGCATCATCGGCTGCACCACAAGGTTGATGCTGATGTGATGATGGTACTGCATTCCTCTACAGAACATACAATGAAGGCTCAGGTGCCTTTCCCATCGATTTCTCTATCATCTTACACTGTGCATTAGTTCCTCAGGAGCCATCTACTTTGTTTCTTGAGACTGTAAGTGTCACTGTCCTGGAACTTGACAAATAGGCAACATTGGCTGGCCAGTGAGCTCTGGAGAGCTTCCTGTCTCCACTTGCCCAGTGCTGGGATCACACTGTGCACTGTTTTCTATGGGGGGCTCTGTGGGTTTAACCTGGGTCTTAGTGTTTGCAAGGCAGCCACTTTCCTACCTGAACCACCTCCTACTTTACCATTGTTATAGATGATACAGATCACATCAGGGACATCTCTGAGGAACATAACATGCCATGAGAGTACTCAATACTCATCACTAAGAGAAATGACATAGAAAGTCTATCACCTTGCACGAGTTACTTGGTCACTAAGATTTGCTGCTCAAGTCTACTATCTCTCTTCACTTGTTCTCCAAAATGTTTCATTTGGAAGAGAAGTCAGAAATGACAACTGCAGAAAGCAGCAACTACACAGTGTCACCTGGACATCAACCTGAGTCTAAAATGGGGTTGGGAGGTAATAAAAGGATCCCAAATAGCATGGATTCACGGAACAGACTCGATTCAAAGTCATCAGGAGGCAAATCTCCTCAAAGCACTCCCCAACAAACTTATTATTACTCTTTCAAAAGTTTCTAAGATAGAAGAGAGTTGTGGGGGTGTTTTGGGGTCTTACTGCTGTGAACAGACACAATGTCCAAGGCAACTCTTACAAGGACAACATTTAATTGGGGCTGGCTTGCAGGTTCAGAGGTTCAGTCCATTATCATCAAGTCAGGAGCATGGCAGCATCCAGGCAGGCATGGTACACGAGAAGCTGAGAGGTTTACATCTTCATCTGAAGGCTGCTAGCAAAATATTGGCTTCTAGGAAGCTAGGATGACGGTATTAAAGCCCATGCCCACAGTGACACATCTACTCCAACAAGGCCACACCTCCTAACAGTGCCAAGCCCTGGGCCAAGCATATTCAAACCATCACAGGGGACTTCACATACCATGATGAATCCTTATATGACTATGTGCATATGTGCACATGTGTGCATACAGCAATCTGTGCTCACGAGAAAGCCAGAGCGTCAATGTCTAGTGTATTCCTTCATCTGTTTCTCTCCTTCTTACTTTGTATGGCACAATCTCTCACTGAACCTGCAGTATCAGCAAGCCCTCAGCATCTGTCTGTCTGTCTGTTTGTCTATCTATTTATTGCTGATCCCCCAGTGCTGGGGTTACAGACACGTTCCATCTCCCATAGCTTCTGTGCAGATGCTAAGCATCTGAACTCAAGTCCTCCTGTAAGAACAGCAAGCACTGTATCAACTAAAGTTTCTCCTTGTAACACCATCTCTGAAGTTCTGTGACTCAGGTGAAGTTATTGAATCTGAAACACAAAGTGGTGGCTCACTCCATACTTCAGCCCAAATTAGTGGTTAAAGAGATTACCACTGATAGAACAATGACTGCATGCTTCTAACTCAGGACTCTTAAGCTTGACCACTATACCCACTTGGAAGAGAGATACCAGGATGTCATACCCAGAAAGGAAGGAAAGGATGATAGAATATCACAGATGCACGTGTACCCCAAAGTCAGAATACCCTGGATTGCAAGTCCAACACTGGCATCCCACTTTGGGATGTACATCAAATCAATGGTACAGGCTAGTGAGATGGCCCAGTTGGTAAAAGTACCTGTCCATAACATGATCACCCATGTGCCAACTCCAGAACCCATGTCAAAATCCAGATCTAACATCCTCTGGTGACCCTAGAGGTGGAGACAGAACAATGATCCACAAGTTTGCAGGGCAGCAAGGCCTACTGAGGCATAAACAAAAGAAACCTCAATACTGAGGCATAAACAAAAGAAACCCTGCATCTGCACCATAGGTGTGAACCCACTCCTTAGAAAGTTTTTATCTGACTTTACATGTGTACTATGGTGCGCCTGCATGCGCGCGTGCGCACACACACACACACACACACACAAATACACACACACAACAAAAATAAAAAAAATAAATATCTTAAAAATCAAAGGCCTAATGAAAAAAGCTGTTTTCCTGTTAATGTTTATTTGAATGTTTCTTCCAACAGCAGAATAAATTGCTTATTCTTTAGCAACTTTAGATCATCCTTTTGTTAATTTGGCTTTCAAAAAGGTTAAAATAATTTCAACAGAATTTTTCTGTATAGGGAAATTATCAGAGGACTGAGTACTCTAGAATTTATATTTAACTTGGGTTAGTTCTGATAACTTGAATTAATTCTGTTAGTGCAAGTAGCAATCATAAATCCTGATTAATGAGTAAATATTGATGTTGTTTTATAGAAAGTTCTATTAATTCTGATCAAAGTGTCCAGCCACTGTGTTGATGCTGGCACCTGTTATTTCATCAAAGGCATCTGTGAAGAGTGATTGGATTTGACGTGCTTTCTGGAGTGGGAATATCACTGGCATGGTCATTAATAAATGTAGAATGTGTTTCAATTTTGCAGCCCCCTTTCATCGTGGGACATCTCTCATTATTTAATGGTATGATATGCCAAATTCATAAGCAAGTAAACTTTGTGCTTTCTGTTTTATTGTGACTTAATAGTTTAGAAAACATGTACAATTTAAAATGTCCCTCATTGCACAGTAGAATTAAACAATAGGTTGTTACATTAAGTAGGTGTACCTTTATTGTTTTAAGTAAGTTTTAATCTTTAGAGCAGTTTTATTTATAGAAGTTTAAAAATTATGTGCAACATTGCCAAAGAATCCACTCCCAACACTCCATACTCAACTTCTGTTGCTCACAATTTACAGGGGATGGGGCACTTGTCACAGAGAATGGACTGTACTGACCTGTCTTTTTTCAACACAAATCTAAACTATACTTAGAATTGCTCAGCTCTGCCCTGATATCAGGCTCTCATTGGAAATAACATGTAAATTTTCATATCTCCTTAGCTTCCTTTCTGCTGTGATAATTTCTCAGACTTCTTATGTTTGGAATGACCTTCAAGTAGAGAGAATTGATAGTTAAGTATGTTGTAGACTATTCATGGCTGGGCATTTTTATATGCTGTTTTCATGATTAGACTGAGTTATAGGCTTGGAAGAAGAAGACCAGAGAGAAGAGAGACCACTCCCAGGTTCTATGTCAGTGTGGGTTACCACAGTTGAGATAGCTTTGCTCTTCTGCACTCTAATAAAAAAAGCTGAACCTGCCACCCCCACCGAGGTGTGCTCCATCCCAGTGGCTGCCATCCATACCCTAGATGTGCTACCACCAAGAGCTCAGCGTCTGCACTGGACTTTCCCTTTTTCTTCCTATCTGAAAACTTTTAAATACATTGTATTCATAAAGACTTAGAAATATCTATTCTACACTTTGAGTTATAATCCTATTTCTTTTTCCTCACACATCTTTTTTTTTTTTTTTTCTAGCTAAGGCAACCAAGTGACAAATCTAAAAGTTGGATTCTATATCTATTGACATCTATTGAGCATTGTGGGAAATATGTCTTCCTCTTTTGACCACTCTCTTCCTCTAACACTGTAAGATACTTCAAGCTCATCTTATGGACTCGTTGTCTCAGTCCCAGAATAAATCATTTCGAGATGAGCTCTGGTTCTGGAATAGAATTTGAAAGCAAAATTTGGGATATAGTACTGGTGTTCAGAATAGATAGAAATTTTACCTTTTCAGTGAATTTCAGGACTGCTCGAATCCTCACAGATTGGACAGTGCCTGTTTCTTATTTGTGCATATGGTTCATGAAAGACAGGGTAAATATTCATTGTTTGGTCTCCCTAATCCATTGAAGTTTTCCTAGAATGTTCTCACAGATATACTCCAATGTTTATCTGCTGCTTAGGAATCCCTTACCACAATCTAGACATATGATATGAACTAGTACAATATATGCAATTGATATCACATGGTTCTGTGGGGATTGTTACGAACTAGACTATAATGCTTAGAAAGAATCCCTTTTGTTCTTAGGCTTACAGCATTTCTACACAGCTTTGGGAGACAGTTTCTACTGTCTGTGTCACATGTAGATTGTTTTGTCAGTTTTATGTCCATTTACTTCATGATGAATTCAGTTCATGAGTCTGTAACATATTGAAAGATCTCTCAGTTTGGGGATATTATGAGTCAAGATACTATGAATATTTGTGTTCAAGCTATCATACAAGTACAATATTTAGTGTACTAGTTGCTTTTTCTTTGCCCAATATAACTTATAAAATAAAGGGCATATTTGGGCTTATGGTTCATGAAAGACAAGGGTCTATCATACATAATTGTTACAGTAGGCAGACATGGTAGCAGAAGCAACAAACTGAAGGTTCATATCTTGAATTATAAGAAGCAGAAGCTGAACTGGGAATAGCACATGACTTTTAAGATCTCAAACCTAACCCCAGACATACTTTCTTCAGCAAAGCCATGCTTCCTAAGCTTCCCCCAAAAGTACCACCAACTTTGGACCAAGTATTCAAATGACTGAGACTACTGAGGGACATTTAATTCAAACTACCATAAACAGGACTGTGTGAAATATTTACTCATTGGCAAAAATTGCCAAGCTCCCTTCCAAACCAACATTACAGTTCTCTATGCCCTCCAGCAGTGATACTTAACATGCCAACTTGACATTGGTGCCATCACGTGTCTTTCTTTCTGGTTGTCCGTGTTTTGGTTTGATTAATTTTTTTTTTAATTTTTTTAAATAGTTATACTATGTTTCTCCATGATTGTGTAGACTGTAGAGTCCTAATGATTAGTGGTGTTAAAGGATCATTAAGAAGTAACCTGGATACTAACAAATTATTGCTTCTTAAGACAGACTAAATTCAAAAACATTATTGTTTTAGTTAGGGATTTTATTCCTGAGATGAAATGCCATGACAAAAATACAATTTGGCGAGGAATGGGTTTTTTTTTTTCAGTTTATACTTCCATATTGCTGTTAATCACTAAAGGAAGTCAGGATAAGAACTTAAACAGGGCAGGATTATGGTGGCAGGAGCTGATGCAAAGCCAAAGGAGGGATGCTGCTTCCTGGCTGATTTCTCCATTTATTATAGAATTGTCAACCTGTTTATTATAGAACTCAGGACCACCAGTGCAGAGTTGGGGTCCCCCCAAACAATAACTAACTAAGATAAAAGCCCTATAACTAGATCTTTCTGATATCTCTAGCTCATGTGTCAAGTTGACATATGCTAGCCAGTACAGTTATATAAGTACTTCAGTATGAATTGTGCCAGAAAAGATTTTCTCAAGTCATTTAATCAATAAGATTATTTAAGAACACATAATTGTCCTCTACTAAAACTACATTTGCCCATATTGTCCATAGTCTTTGAAAGGAACATCATTTTCTTAAATAGGACTCACTCATTCTTCCATCTGCTTTTGTTGAGCCAAGAGTCTATATATTTTTTCAAAGAAACATAGGAAATTTATCCAAAAGACCTCAAAGTAAGGAAACTGTGAAGTTACTGAGAAGTAGAATGAAAAAATAAGACTCCATATATTCAAATCCCAGAGTTATGGAGCTAAAGAAATGGCTCTACGGTTAAGAGCATCTCTGTGCAGTGAGTAGCAGAGTCTGGATCCCAGCACCAACATAAGAAGACTTGCATAGCAAAAATTCCTGTAACTTCAGCTCCACAGAATCTCATACCTTCTTCTGGCCTCAAAGTGCACACAGGAATTCACACCCACCTACATACACACTAATACACACAAAAATAGATAATTGTTTAATTTTATAGGCATAGTTGTTCTATTAGCAAAGATAAAATTCTGAAAGTCTGGGTTTGGTATAAGATGGTTTTGTCAACTCTGTTAAAGTGAAGTACATGGAATTTTATCATGTTAAATAGTAGTGTCAGTTTAAATGAACTAAGGTGTTTATTATTGCCTAAGTGACTCTGGTATCTTGACAACTTAATTATCTTAATATACTTAAGTTATCTGTCCTTTCAAAAAGACCCACAAATTCTCTTTTACAGTTTCCATTGAGACATATTTGAACATATTTCTGGAGGACAAATGGAGTAACTGGATTCATGTGTACACCAAGTGAGGTAATTAAAATTTCCCTTCTTTGCCAACATATTTTAATGTGTTAGTACTATATGGTCAGGGATTGAAACATAATGTCCAAAAGTAAAACGAGTTGTTTCCCTTAAAATTTTATCTAACAGTGATATCACATTTACAGCATGGTTAATGTTTACTGACATAACAAAAAGTTTTCAAAAGAGGACATTACAATAGAGTGCCGTGATTTTACAGCTGCCAATGTGTAAAGTTCCTCACAAATTCTGCTCACTTATACTCTAGGATGTAACCTCAGAACCTATTAGGGAAGTATGTCTCTTTGAGCCAGATAATTAAATGCCAAGAAAACTTACCACTCAATATGTAATTCACTCAACATCTCCTTGTTTGAAAAAGCCAGTGTTTACTGTAGGATGGATTGGATTCCTAACAACATCTGGCATGAGCAATGGGCCTGGCCCTCCTATAATAGCATGCACTCATGGTCAGAATGGATGGGTGGATGGATGGATGGGTGGATGGATGGATGGATGGATGGATAGACGGACGGATGAATGGATGGAGCTGTTCTCTAATAGGGTAGATTCATGGCTGGAGTATAATGAATCAGAGTTTTATAACCTCTGGTCATATCCACCCTGCCCTGTTGTTCCCACAAGCTCCATCAGGGGATGTAGAATAAATTTCTCTTGTCAGACCTAATGGTGAAAGATTCCAGCTTCTAACTTTCTGAGAAATCAAAGTAAAATTTCCACTCCAATAGTCTGGATGAAAACATTTCCTGATGGCTGTGGTCAATTTACTCTGTCATTTAATTAAACCCATAGCATTGCAAATTCTGTATGTCACCCCGGTAGCCTTCTAGCTAGTCCTTGACATACAGAGCTAACAAAATTGCTCATGTTCTAGGATTTGCAGGAGAGTTGACATTTTCTCCAGGGCTTTTATTGTGGAATAAACAGAAATTAAAACAAATGGCAAACAAAAAAAATCACAAACATTAGAAGGAAAATCAGAACACAAGAAGGAATTCTCATGAAGTGATGAAAAGCAGAATTCTGCACAACCCTCCCACATGATAAAAAGCAAAAACATGAGGTCAAAAAAGAAAGAGAAACATAGCTCTGGCCTCCTGACCAGTCCCTTAAGCTGGAGAAAGTGAGCTCTAGATATCCTGAGTTGGAAGCTCTTGTGTATTGGAAATAAATATTATCCATCAAGTCATTTGCTCACTTGTTTGCTGTTTGGATTTCTTTTTTGAATTTTGATTGCAGTGTGTCTGTCATTTTCTTTCCCTGATTAGCCTTTGAGAAATCTGTAGAAAAAACTCCTTTAAGGAAAATCCCAAAATTGATCTATTATAAAATTTGAAATTAAAAAAGTATAAGTATATCCTTTCAATAAATATATGCAAGTGTTCACACAGTCCAATTGCATGAAGGAGAACTATGATAAATCAGCATTGGAGACGCCCATGGGTCAGTATCAGTTCATGAAATGTTCTTGTCACCCTCCTACTGTCACCATGTAGGCTCTATAATGATCTATGAACTTCCATAGGGAGAGTTACTGCTGAGCTCATGTTTGTATTTGCCAGTGCCTGCTATTCACATGCACCAAGTCCCCAGCTTTACAGTGTTCTGAACTTTTCATTCTCTCCTTGGAGTTTTAAGACATGATGATTTGCCTCAGGAGAAGAGCTGTTTCCTGTCCACATATTTGTTATGGATATGTGTATGAGCTCTGGGGAAAGGCAGCACATGTTCTAACTCAGAGGGTTTAGCGCACTGTATAATGGTGACTTTGTGCAACACAGAGCAGAGGGTTCACCTCGTATCTTAAAGCAGGAAGCTAAAATTTTGATATTTTATAGATTAATGTGCGACTATTTCACTAACAAAAACATGACATACACCATTATGCAACTGATAAATGAACATGATGGTTTGTATAGCATATAAGTAACTCCATAGTACATATTCTGGAAATTCTGTGAGCATAGACAAAACACAGAATACAACAACAACAACAAAACAAACAAACAAAAACAACAACAAACAAACAAAACAACCAGGGAGAGGGGGAGAGACCACTGAAGTTCTTTTCCAATGAGGTCAAATCACTCAGCATGTAGAATTCAGATTATGAGAAAAGATGCCTCTGTGAGTGTGAAAACAGCAGGATCAGTGCCTGTCTTGATTTTTGTTTCAGTCAGTAACATGGACCATCTTAAAACAGCGTAAAGCACCAAATGATTCTATCTGGAAATATCTGATGGCTAAAAAAATAAAAAGAATGGTACCAAGTATTTATCAAGATGTTCTGCTAGGAGTTTTGGTCCACTGGATCCTACGTGTAAAATGGCTAGACATATGCTATTGATTTGCTTAAAAGATCAATTTAGGCCTGAATATTATAGGATGTGTTTTTTAATTTCATAGAAAACAAGGAGGTAAAATCCTGTATCTCACATTCTAGAATGTTAAATATATTTAACAGTACATTGTTGAGTAAGTTCAATGCAGTTTACTTGCAGTTATCACCTGGAAAATGAGTTTTCTAGTATCAATATTATTTAGAGATGAGATAAGTTCTCACTATGCTATCAAGGCTGATCTTACTTTCTAGACTAAAGGGTCCCCCTTGCCTTTCTCTCCTGAGTAGCTGGGATACAGAAATTCACCACCATGATTATCTTGTCAGATCACCTGTTTTCCTGAATGTACAATAATGGCAGTGCCATCAGATTCAGATGTGCAAGCATTATCCTTGTAGCAACATTTAAAATGTAGAAGAGAAGATGAGCAGAATGGAGCTTATCATTGCCAAAGCTATAGTGCAGGGGCAGAAGGGGTGGCTTAGCTCTTAAGAGCACTGGCCAATCTTCTAGAAGACCAGGGTTCAATTCCCATCACTCACATGGCATCTCACAACCACCTGCAACTTCTGTTCCATGGGATCTAACACCCTCTTATGGCTGTCTTGAGTACTACATATAGATTGTGCATTTATACCCAGGAAACAAGCCAGATGTCCCTCAATGGAGGAATGGATACAGAAAATGAGGTACATTTACACAGTGGAATACGACTCAGCTATTAAAAACAATGCCTTCATGAAATTCGCAGGCAAATGATGGAACTAGAAAATATCATCCTGAGTGAAGTAATCCAGTCACAAAAGAACACACATGGTATATACTCACTGATAAGTGGATATTATGCAAAAATCTCAGAATATCCATGATACGACTCACAGACCATATGAAGCTCAAGACCATATGAAGGAAGACCAAAGTGTGGATGTTTCAGTCCTTTTTAGAAGAGGAATCAAAATACTCACAGGAGGTAGAGGGTGGGAGGGATTTGGAAGGAAGAGAAGAGGGGAAGGGGGAAAGGGGGGAGGATCAGGTATAGGAGGAGACAGGGATGATATACAGAGGGCCAGGGAATTGAACAGAGGTGTGTAGCAATGGGGGATGGAGAACTTGGGGTAGCCACCAGAAAGTCCAGATACCAGGAAAGCAAGAAGCTCCCAGGACCCAACAGGGATGGCATTAGTTGAAATACCCAACAAAGGAAAAAGAGAACCTGTAGAGATCATATCCAGAGGTTACTCAAGGCCCCCAGTTGAGAGATGGGGACACCCACTCATCTCCAAATTGTTAACCCATAATTGCTCCTTTCTAAAGGAAATACAGGGGGAAAGTGTGGAGCAGAGACTGAAGGAAAGGCCATCCAGAAACTGCCCCACTTGGGGATCCATCCCATATACAGACACCAAACCCAGACACTATTGCTGACGCCAAGAAGTACTTGCTGAGAGGAGCCTGATATAACTGTCTTTGAGAGGCTCTGCCAGAGCCTGACAAATATAGAGGCAGTTGCTCTCAGCCAACCATTGGACTGAGCATGGGGACTGTGCTGGCTAGTTTTGTGTGTCGACTTGACACAAGCTGGAGTTATCACAGAGAAAGGAGTTTCAGTTGAGAATATGCCTCTATGAGATCCAGCACTAAGGCATTTTCTCAATTAGTGATCAAAAGGAGAGGGCACCTTGTGAGTGGTACCATCTGTGGTCTGGTAGTCTTGGGTTCTATAAGAAAGCCAGCTGAGCAAGCCAGGAGAAGCAAGCAAGCCAGCAAGGAATATCCTTCCATGGCCTCTGCATCAGCTCCTGCTTTCTGACTTGCTTGAGTTCCAGTCCTGACTTTCTTTAGTGATGACAAGCAATGTGGACGTGTAAGCCCAATAAACTCTTTCCTCCCCAACTTGCATCTTGGTCATGATGTTTGTGCAGGAATAGAAACCCTGACTAAGACAGGGACCCAATGGTGGAATTAGGACTGAAGGATCTGAAGGAGTTTGCAACCCCATAGGAAGAACAACAGTATCAACCAACCAGACTCCCCAGAACTCCCAGGGCCTAAACCACAACCAAAGGGTACACATGGAGGGACCCATGGCTCCAGCTGCATATATAGTGGAGGAGGATGGCCTTATCTGGCATCAATGGGAGAAGAGGCCCTTTGTCCTGTAAAGGGGAATGGCAGGGCATTGAGGTGGAAGTGGGTGTGGGAGGGGAGTACCATCATAGAAGCAGGGGTAAAGGGAATGGGATGGGAGGGTTTAGAAGGGAAACCAGGAAAGGGATAACACTGAAATGTAAATAAATAAAATTTCCAATTAAAAGTGGGGTACAGAGCTAAACAGAGACTTCTCAACAGAGGAATGGCCAAGAAGTACTTAAAGAAATATTCAAAGTCCTTAGTCATCAGAGATATGCAAATCAAAATGAATCTGAGGTTCCATTTTATGCCCATCAGAATGGCTAAGATTAAAAACTCAAAGGACAGTACATGCTAATGAGGTTGTGGAGCAAGGGAAATACTCTTCCATTGTTGGTAAGAGTACAAACTTGTACAACCACTTTGGAAATCAATTTGGCAGTTTCTCAGAACACTGGGAATAGTTCTACCTCAAGACCCAGCTATACCATTCCTGGGTATATACCCAAAAGACACTCCACCATCCCACAAAGACACTTGCTCAACTATGTTCATAGCAGCTCTATTTTTAATACCCAGAAACTGAAAACAATATAGATGTTCTTTCACTGAAGAATGGATAAAAAAATTGTGGTACATCTGCACAATGAAATACTATTCTGCTATTAAAAACAAAGACATCATGAATTTTGCAGACAAATGGAGGGAACTTGAGAATATCATCCTGAGTGAGGTAACCAGGTCCCAAAAAAGACATCCATGGCATGTACTCACTTGTAAGTGGATATTAGCCATATAATACAGGTACCATGCTACACTCCACAGACCCAAAGAAGCTAAACCAGAAACAAGGCCCAGGAGAGGAGGCTTGAATCTTACTTAAAGGGGAATAAAATAGTCATGAGAGGAAGATGGAGTGAGGGGAGAAGGGAGGAAGAATGGGATGTTCAGGATCAGGTATGAGGAAGGACAAGAGAGATGGCTAGAGAGCCATGACAATGGATGAAACTCTGCAACTGATGGGGTGAGGAGGGGGGTGCTTCTCCAGGATGAGACATGAACTTGGGATAAGGAGGGCACCCAAGAATCAGTGGGGGTAACCTTACCTATGACTTACAATATTGGGCATATGGAACCTGAGGATGCTATTTCTTATAGCCAGGCAGGAACCTCAGTAGAGTGATAGAAATACCAACCTACCCATAAAACTTTCAACCCAAAATTTATTCTGTCTACCAGAAATGCAGGCACTGGGGGATGGAGCAGAGACTGTGGGAATGGCCAACCAATAACTGGCCTAACATGAAACCCACCCCATGGGCAAGCACCAACCCCCTAAAACTGTTAATGATTCTCTATTAAGCTTACAAACAGGAGCACATTGTCCTCTGAGAGAGTCCACCTAGCAGCTGACTCAGATGTTACAGACATTCACAGCCAAACAGTGGATAGAGCTTGGGAACTCTTAATGAAGAATAGGAGAAAAGATTGCAGCCCCAAATGGGATAGGAATTCCATAGGAAAACTAACTGAGTCAACTAAACTGGACCATTGATGCTCTCAGAGTCTGAACCACTAGCCAAAGAATAGTCTGGACCTACACCTCACTACACATGTGTAGCACATGTGCAGCTTGGTCTTCATGTGGGTCCTGAACAACTGGAAATGGGGCTATCTCAAAAGCTGTTCCCTGTACATGGAATATGTTTTTCTGCCTGGGATGCCTTGTTTGGCCTCAGTGGGAGAAAAAGAGCCTAGCCTCACAGAGACTTGAAGTGCCAGGATGGGGAGATACACAAGGGGGGGCAGCCACTCATAGGAGAAGGGGATGGAGGATGGGGGTAGGATTGTGGGATGGTGTGACCAAAAGGGGGACAGTTTCCACCTGTCTGTTTCTTTACCAATACCATGCATTTTAAAAAAAAATTACTGTTGTTCCATAGTACAGCTTGAAGTCAGGGATAGTGATTCCTCCAGAGGTTCTGTTATGGTTCAGTATAGTTTTAGCTATCTTGTTTTGTTTTGTTTTATCTTAATTTTTCCATATGAAAATGAGGACTGTTCTTTCAAGATCTGTGAAGAATTGTGTTGAAATTTTGATGGGGATTGCATTGAATTGTAAATTGCTTGTAGTGAAATGGAGATTTTCCATAAGTTAATCCTTCCATTCCCATGGGCAGGCATAAGAGATTTTTCCATTTTCTGATATCATCTTCAATTTCTTTCTTCAGAGACATGAAGTTCTTGTCATACAGGTCGTTCACTTGCTTGGTTAGAGTTATACCAAGGTATTTTATGTTATTTATGGCTATAACGAAGGGTGCTGTTTCCTAACTTTTGTTCTCATTTATTGGTTGTGTAGAGATGGGCTATTCTTTGAGTTATTTTTGTGTCCAGGTACTTTGCTGAAGCTGTTTGTCAGTTATAATTCTCTGGTAGAATTTTGGGGTCACTTATGTGTCCTACCATATCATCTGCAAATAGTGATACTTGGACTTTTTCCTTCCCAATTAGTATTCCCTTGATCTCCTTTTGTTGCCTTATCACTCTAGCTAGAACTTCAAGTATTATATTGAAGTGATATGGGGAGAATGCACAGCCTTGCTTTATCCCCAATTTTAGTGGATAGGCTATAAGTTTCTCTCCATTTAATTTGATGTTGGCTATTGGCAGGCTGTTCTGAGGCAGAGAGTCAGATGGTAGACACTGCCTGCTTCTTACAAAGAAATAATCAAAGGATAGGGATAAATAAAATTTTATTTAATTGTTTTTAAAGGATAGAAGGGAGAAAAATGGCAATTCTTTAAATGTTCTTAAGTATACATGGAATAAAGAAATCCAGGCATTTTTTCTCAAATGCAGGAAATAAAGGCAAAGAGAGAGAATAGAATGAATGAGAAAAGTGCTTTAAAGAAAATTTGAAAAAGTCTATGCCAGAACAGCTCTAGAGATCTTCGAACATGGTCTACATGGAATTTCTGGGATTGTTCCGCCTGGTGTAACAAAAAGTAGAGCCTAGAAATAAGCTTATATAGTTAAGTAGTAGGAAATTTATTTAAAGTTAAATACATAGATGAGTAAACACTTTGAGGGTTTTGATCTTAAACTATAGATCATAAGCAGAGGATAGGTAGCCTAAACCTATTTCAGACAGAAGAAATTTAGGCCTTGATCTCACTATTAAAACACTAATCATGTAAGAACAAAACAGGAGGTAGTGGAGAAACACTATCTCAACAGATAATATTTGTTTAGATTGTTTTAATTATCAAAATAAAGATGATTATAAGTTTGGTATTTATGATATTAAAAATCCTCTGGGAAAGTGATTGAGCTATTAATTTAATTCATTCTATACCTTTAATGATTTCTGGTTACTGGACCGAGGACATGCTATTTTGGGAGAGAGGCTCTGTATTTGTGTTGACAGGAGAGGAGAAAAGTCTTTGGACCCATTCCAGAATGATATGGATCAGATTTGACAGGGGAAGACTCCCTGAAGATCCTGGCTACAGACAGTAAAGAAAAAATGAAGAAGACCAAACAGGACAGGTAACTTGATCTGTTCATTCTTTGACATGGAAACAGCTCAATAACTGGCTTAGACATAAAAATATCTCTAGCCAGAACTTCAGCTAATTTAGACAATAAATCTTGTTGGTTGTGGAATCATTAAGATCCTTCATGCCCTCCTTCATATGGCAGGAATGAAGATGTGTTACAATTTGTTATTGATGAAATTAACTCATAAAAAGACAGTTTCACCTGCTCATATAAGGAGTAAAAATTTATCCTTAACTGATCTGTGCACCTTGCACAATCCATATGAATATCTTAACAGTACTAAGATTTTGGTTTTGAGATTCATATGTTATAGAATATACAGCTTTGGCAAAATTTATCCTTGGGACACTGAAATGACCTGCTGTTCCAGCCCCCTATCTCCCAAAGCTGTTTCCAAAGAATTGCTTCCAAAACAGCTTCAGGAATAGCTGATGTTTCCAGACGACCTTACTTTATCCAACCTATCAGACGGATCCAGTCAGACTTTCAGTCAAAGTCTAAGCCTTCCAGAGACTGGATAATAGATACTAAAGCTAGCTTTCTTAAGTCTAACCAAATTTTCTAATTTTCCTACCCTTCCCCACCACTTTAAAGAATGTCTTGTTGCCCATATTCAGCAGGAAGAAGTTTTGGAGAGTAGTCATACCAATCCCTTGGGTTTAGGTGTCTGGTTATAGTTATTTTATAAATTATAGATAGGTTGTCATTTTAAGGGATAATTTGGAAATGGTCATAATTTTGAACAGGAAGGAAATAGCTGAGATGGATTATTAAATTTATTTTTAAACAAAGCACTATATAGCTATAACCTTACATTGGTAGAAATCTTTATAATTGATACAAAATTGAAGTTATAATTTTACATTGGTACAGAATTTATACATTGATGTAGATTTAAGGTTTTCATTGATATAAATTTCTTATATTAATACAATATTTGAAATTAATATTCTTACTCTTAGGTATTTTGTCTATGCAATTCATTTAAGGATACAAGGCTTAGGCACAGTCCTTCTAACAGTTGCTATTACAAACTGTATAAGATAATTAAATAACACAAGTTAAGGGCCAGGTAATAAACTCATGGTTATATTAGATTCTGATTAATTATATTAATATGCTTTCTATAATATTCAATTAGTAATAGCTAAGAATAATCAAGGTTCAACAACTTAGATATACTTTATATAGATAGTCTTCAAAACATCCAAAATCACAGAATATGACATTTACTATTAATTCATTATTAAAAATCACTTGACTAGAGACTCCCTTCTTGGATCAGAGAAGAAACTGAGCATCAGAACCTCCATATGGAGTTGCTCCAGTTATGGCAAGATAGCCACTGGACAAAATTACCCTATTCATCTATAGACAAAAAATACTGTCCAAGAAAGAACATACAATGCAGGATAGTGGATAGTTTAGTTGTGACAAAACAGAATAAACAAGTCCTTTATAGTTCTTGCTTCAACGTCTGTCAGATGGTTCTGGCCCAGAAGGCTGAAGACTGATGCTTCTAATGTTTGGGGGAATTAGGGTCTGTCCAGTTAATAAGCTGTCTCTACAAATTAAGTTTGGAAACTATGATTTATGCTTCCTATATCTTCAAATAATATTTAACTCATTCTTGGAAGACTAATTATAGTCTTAGAATCAAACACAAGTTGTTTAATACCAAGGAAGATGATATAGAAAGTACGGTTTTCAGATGGTAATACAAATTAAAGTCTGAACCTAATTCAGATTTAGAATTACAAATTCTTTAAATCAAGATAAATAGTAGAGTGCTTTACTTAATTGACAAATATTATGGACTGGATGTTAATTATATATCTAAGAGAAGAGCACTTTTTTATTTGGACTGAAAGAATGAGATGTTGGGAATTGGTTCTAATGAATATTTCAGCTCCCAAAAGCCATGCTTCCAAACCTGAGAGTCTCTGCCCCCAGCTGGCTTCAATTGACAATAAAGAATTGCCATATAGCCAATGCATGGTCAGGAAGATGGGGAGAGACTTTTAGACTGCTTGGTCAAGGGACCTAGAGAGAAGGGAAGAAGAGGAGAATCACCATGATTCAGAGACAGAGAGATCAGATTTAAGAGCAGCAGGAGAGAAAGCATCCAGCAATGTAGGTAGAAAGGGAATGCAGCCCTAAAGGGGAGGGGGTGCTCAGAAGGAAATGGGGCAACAAAGTTAAAATAGAGATTTAGAAGGTGTTAAGACTGGAATACTGGAAGGAAGTGTTGCTAGCTGTGGAGAGATTAAGAAGTGCCCAAACATTCAGCTAGTCAAGGTATATCAAAATTAGCTGGTGTCTGTGTGTCTTTCATTCATGAATCCAGAGCTCTTGGGCAGGTGCAGCATTCACCGCTATAATAGTGGAATATTGAAGTCTCCCACTATTAATGTATGGGTTTTGATATGTGATTTAAGCTTTGGCAGTGTTCCTTATATAAATGTGGGTGCCCTTGCATTTGGGGCGTAGATGTGCAGAACTGAGGTGTCCTCTTGGTGGATTTTTTTTCTTTGATGAGTAAGTAGTGTCCTTCCCTGTCTCTTTTGATTACTTTTGGTTGAAAATCTATTTTATTAGATATTAGAATGACTAGTTCAGTTTATTTAAGGCTACATTTTGCTTGAAAAATCTTTTTCCAGCCCCTTATACTGACATAATGACTTCCTTTGTTGCTAAGATGTGCTTCTTGTATACAGCAGAATGACGGATTCTGTTTACTCATCTATTCTGTTATCCTATGTCTTTTTACTGGGGAATTGAGTCCACCAATGTTGAGAGATGTTAATGACCAACAATTGTTACTTCCTATTGTTTTAGTGTTGGTGGTGATTGAGTTTTGTGTGTGTGTGTGTGTGTGTGTGTGTGTGTGTGTGTGTGTGTGTGTGAGTGTGTTTTTCTTCTATTGATTTTAATGGTGTGAAACTATTTCTTGTGTTTTCTTGAGTTATGTTATCCTCATTGGGTTGGAGTTTTCCTTCTTTATCCTCTATAGGGCTGGATTAGTGGAATGGTACTGTTTGAATTTGGTTTTGTCATGGAATGTCTTGTTTTTTCCATCTATGGTGAATGAAAGTTTTGCTGGGTATAGTATTCTGGGCTGACCCTTGTAGTCTCTTAGGGTCTGCAAGACTCCTGCCCAGACCCTTTTACCTTTTAGAGTATCAGACGAGAAATTGGATGTAATTCTGATAGGTCTGCCTTTATGTTACTTGGCCCTTTTCCATTGCTGCTTTAAATTTTATTTCTTAGTCCTGTATTTTGTTGTTTTGATTATTATGTTGGGGAAGATTTTATGGTCTAATCTGTTTGGTGTTCTGTAAGCTTCTTGTACCTTTATAGACATCTCTTTCTTTAGGTTAGGCAAATTTTCTTCTATGATTTTTTTGAAGATGTTTTCTGAGCCTTTGAGCTGAGAATCTTCTTCTTCAATTCCTATTATTCTTAGGTTTGGTTTTTTCATATTTTCCCAAATTTCCTGGATGTTTTGTGTCATTAACTTTTTAGATTTTTCATTTTCTTTTATTGTATCTTCTAAACCTGAGATTCTCTCTTCTGTCTCATATATGCTGTTGGTGATGCTTATGTCTATATGCCCTGTTCTCTTTCCTAGATTTATCATCTCCAGCATTGTCTCAGTTTTTTTTTTTTTCTTTATTGCTTCCATTACCCTTTTCAGATCTTGGACAGTTTTATTCATATCCTTCATCTGTTTAATTCTAGAATCTTGTATTTCTTTATATTTATTTGTTTCCTTTTTTAATACATCTACCTTTTAAAATGTATTTTCCTGTATATACTTAAAGGAAATTATTTGTGTCATATTTAAAGGCCTCTATCATCTTTATAAGTTGGAATTTAAGTTCCTCTTCTTTTACTTACATTTTATTATGATATCCTGGGTTTGTTGTAGCAGAATAGCTGGGCTCTGATGGTGCTATATTGTCCTGGGTCCTGTTGATTGTGTTTTTAGACTGTCCTTTAGGCATCTTGCTTTTCCTTGTGTTGGCTGGATTATCCTGATGGCAGGAGGACTTCTGAGAATTGTGAGGGAAGCTGTGGGCCACACAATGGAGATCAGTGTATCCAACTCTGTTGGTTGTGCCTCAGGTAGACCCCACCCTGAAAGCTGTTTCTAGGGTGGATCTTATTTTGCATGCTGTGCCCCAGTAAGACCCAACTCGGGTGGTGGGCAGATCTGACTAATATGGGAGGTCAGACAGAGTTTCAAGACTGGTTAGTTTGGGGGCCTCTGAAGCTTTCTATGGGGAATCAGGGCATTCTTGGGGTCCTAAAAGTCTCCTTTGAACCAAGGAACAAGGCTAGTTCTAGACTATGGTGCTAGATTTAAATTTATATACATAACATATAGAGAGAGACATAAAGGGCATCATGAGAGGGAGAAAAGGTGGTCTAAAGAGATACAGAAGAAAACCACAATTGGTAATGGGGTATATATGCCATGAAGCAAAAGAGGGAGTTATATAGGAGCAAGAAGGAAAGAGTGTATATAAGGGAGGACAAGGGGCAGGAATAAGAAAACAGAGTGATAGTTTGCATAAAAATGTCACAGTGGAACTTATTTATTTGCTAACCAAATTTCAAAAGATAAAGTAGCAGAATGCCTCTGATACTTATACACCTAAGCTTAAGTGCGGCATGTTGAGCACTTTGTCAGAGACAAACTAGCTTGCTATTGTTATTTAGATATATCTCTTTGTCAGTCTTTCCCCAATTAAAGGATAAGTCTCTGAAGAATAAGATCCAGGTGTTAGGTTTTATTCCCCTTTCTCTTGGAGCCTTGCCCTCCAAGAATGTGAACCAAGCCAATGAAAAGCAGATGTTGGATTCCCTGAGGCTAAGAATCACTTGCTCTCCAGGTGGCAAGCCTGCACTACCTTAGTCTTTCTATCCACTTTCATGAGGATGGATATTAAGTAAAAACACAGCATGAAATGGAGCTCTCAGTATGTACAAGTTTCTGTCTAATCATTGAATTTAAGGGTCCCTGTAGTCCCAGAGGAAGAAGAGGTGGCCAGGGACTCTGAAAGAAGCTGTTCTCAGGTGATATCTTCCATGTAGCCTGAGGAGGAGAATGTTAGCATGAGCTCAGGGAGGGGAGGAGTGCTATGAAAAACTGAGAACAGGGGCCAGCAGAGGAGAGAGGAAATGGGAAAGTCCGGGAGGGCCAACAGATGACTGCACTACTCAGGGCTGTGCAAATGGCTGCAGGCTCAGGCACAAACTCTTAGAATGCTACAGAAAAGGGACTTAAAACTAATAGCATGCCATATTAACTAATTAGAGGATAAGTGATGTATAATTTTAATCCATTTTATGAAAATGCAGAGTAATAGATTTTAAAACTAATGCATATAGAAAGGGGAGAGATGAACCAAGCCCTTTCCTTAGAGCATGAGTGTACTTGGTGGTACAGTCATGGTGAAATTGTGATGTAAACAAAGAATACAGAAAAGCATCAGTTAACTACTTCATGAGCCCAACATATACATCAAAAAGGACTTTCTGGGCTTGGTTTAAAAACCAGGCCTGCAAAGCATGTCTTGAGCAAATTAGGTAAGTGGAGTTACATCCCTCACTATTAGCATATTTCATTAGCAACAAATCAACTTCCATTACTTGAGAATTTTCTCAGGTCTTGAAAGACCTCCGAGCTGGGGAGACCCTCACTCAAGTCTCGGGATGGCGCGACCCCCCAAGAACTCACAAAAGACTGTCCTTGCTGCAATCACACGAGGTTTATTGGGGGGACGACCAGTGCACTGGGGTCGAGCTCATATCCTA
>CM052714.1:67765737-67790099 GCA_028551405.1 Uromys caudimaculatus
AGGAGTTTGACCCTGAGCAGCTGAAGTCAGGGGTATTTAAAGAAAAAGCCATGAAGCAAGGAAATTCTATGTGTCATGGGAAGGTGTAGAATGTCCTAAGTTCATCACTCCCGCGGTTAGCTGTTTCCTGAGACAAAAGGTGTAGATTAGCCATTTCCTGAGACAAAAGGTGTAGATTAGCCATTTCCTGAGACAAAAGGTGTAGGTTAGCCATTCATTCCTGCGGTTAGCTATTTCCCGAGACAGAGACAAAGATATGGATGGTTGCATTACTAACCCTGCAGTTAGCTATTTTCCCTGGGACAAAGGATGTAGGTTAGCCATTAGGCAATGGAATATGGCTATATTATCTCTGCCTTTAATTTGCTAAGGTTGGTCTGACTTCCCTATAATGGGCTCAGGTCTTTCAGTCTCACTGTTTATAAACACAAATTTGATTATTAAAATACACTCAATAAAGGACTCCATAAAGTGATTCTAGCAGAGCAACCAAGAGGCCAACTAAACAGAAGGACAAGTCTACGTTGGAGGAGGGGGTGTGGAGAGTTCAGAGGACACTGAGCTGCATGTGAAGGAGTAAGGGCAGCAAACAAGACTGGCAGTAGGTGTTAGGCCTTGAAAGAGTGGGGTTCGAGAAAGAGATAAAGATGGATAGTCCTTCTGACAGAATTTTTTAGAGAGCCACAGAGAGTCTATTATAGCAGGGTCTATTATGGCAGTAGGCAGCACCAGGGGAGTCTGAAGGAGGACTTCAGCCCACCCAGGGAGAGCAGATCCCAGGAAAGGCAGAATCAGTTCTTTCAAGTTCCCTTGTGAGAGCTTAGGGAATGTGGTAACTGCTGTGCCAGGAACAAATGGGCTTAAGGTTGCTGACACCAACTGACTAGACTTAGAGGCATTATGTTTCCTTGTATTTCTGCTGAGGCAGATGTTTAAATGTCCTAAGAACCTTTTAGATTGAGCAGCCTCTAGGAAAACAATGGCCTTTTTAGTAGTGTAACCTTTTTCTGTTTAGGGCTTTGCTGGCTAGTTTTATGTCAATCCGACACAAGATAGAGTTGTTTTAGAAAATTGAACCTTAATTTTAAAAATGCCCCAACTAGATTGGCCTGTGGGCAATCATGTGGAGCATCTTTTTAATTCATAATTGATGTGGGAGGGCCCAGTCCACTATGGACAGTGACATCCCTGGGCTACTACTGGTACTGGTACAGGGTGTTATAAAACAGAAAGCCATAGGGAACAAGCTTCTCTTCCATGACCTTTACACCAACTCCTGCCTCCAGGTTCCTGTTTTCGATGATGAACTGCTATATGGGAATGTGAGCAAAATAAACCTTTTTCTTCCCAAGATGCTTTGGCTATGGTGTTTTATCATAGCAATAGAAATACAAGAAACTAAGACAAGGTCTTTGTAACTTGAAGAGACTGTCTCCCTGAGGAGGGGTGAAACAGTTCCTTTTCCTATAAGACCTAAAATTAAGCACTTAGGGAGAGAGGTGATGCAAGGTGTTAACATCTAGGTAAAATAGTAAGGCCTAGATGGCATGTTAAAGCCTAGGTAAAATTTTAAGGCTTAGGTAACTGTTACCTGACTAGGCCATCATTTTATGCCTTTACTAATATTATAAGGAAACTTTCTCATAAGAAAAGTTTCTGCTGTTACTAGCAAACTATTTCATGCCCAACTTGATTACATATTGTTATGTTCTGTGACCTTGGAAACCAATCACAATGGAAGTCAACTGAACTGTTTTGTATAGTTACAATAAATTTGTACCTGAACCGACCACCCAGCAGCACTTCCTGCACTTGTGTATAAGATTTTATGGTATTTGCTCTTATAAGCTGCTCCTGGGATGAATCCCAACATAAGAGATATAAGAAATGATTTCAAATATGACTTCCATTTTGAGTAGGAGTCAAGTAAAGTTTAAGTTCCTAAGACAACCTTGGGAACTGATATTCTATTTAGCAGAAAGAAACATGTATGTGGACAACTGACACCCTGGTTGGCAAGTTAAGACATGAATGTTAGACAAGGCAAGTGCCCTGCCACAGTTGAATACCCCAACCAATGGGTGCAGGATAAATGTACAGGAAAGACACATTGCTAAGGAAAACCCCTTTCCATAAATTTTGCTTGGTGAAATAATTTGGCACATATGTTAGTGGATTTTAGACTTAAAAACTCTGTAGGTTCTCAACTAAATATCATTGTTCAGTGCCTGAGCCCGAATCATATCACTGATTGATCAGCCTTTGAGTGTTTCATTCAATAAACAATCCCTATTTGTCTGATATTGGTGTTTGAGTGGGTCATGTAGTCATTCCCAGACCCCAACACAGGGCAGTTCTGAATCATGAGATGTCCCTCTGTGTCACTGTAATCTTTTGCTTTATTCTTTGCTTTTCAATCATCCAACCCTGTTTTCTCAATATGGCTTTTATATCCAGGAGGTTCTGTAGCTATTGCTTGATTTCAAATTATAATGTTCTTCAGCCAGAACAGATTACTAGAGTTGTGCTAATAAAAATGGTCAGTCAATAAATAAGGAAATCAAAGATATTGTTTACTATCTTTAGATTTCTTTTATGTTTTTTTAAAAAATACTTTTCTTGTTATTTTTCTTTTATCTTGAGCAGAAAATTGATACAAGACCAAGTAAATAATTTCAAACATATTGACACACATATGACATGACATACAATCTTAATTTTTCCCCAAAGGAAAACATTTCTGAATTGCACCACTACTACAGTTATGAGTACAGGAGGTCCTCACTGAAATACTTAAAAGTATTATTTGAATCTGCAAAAGTATTTTAAACATCTAAATCTTTACTACTAACAATGGCTGCTTAGAATGCTATGGAGGAGCCATTCTTCTGTTGCCTCCTCAGCTTGCAGAGGCAGATAGTTTCTCTCACAGAAAATTCCCACTGGCTCCCAGAGTGCAGAAAGAATCTGAGGAGGATCTGGCTAATGTGCCTTTAAAGAGAAGTATCTATTCAAAAAGGCTTCCCATTTCATGCCCCAGGAAAGATGGGACTAGAGTTTGTCTGGAACTTAGTAAGTTCACTGGATATAAACATACTTGTGGGTGCATGGAGATAGCAGCTGAACTATAAACTGGTAAGTTCAATATGCAGTTAGCTCAAATGTTTAAATATTTCTGTTTAAATTAAGGTAGTTTAGTGATGAGTTAAAATTCCAGCAAGTAAAACCATTTTGTCAGACTGATGAGCATGCTGTGGCCCACACTTACCAAAACTGTTGTGCATTGGTGAGTGGAGTACTAGAGTCCAGGTTCTCTTGACTGATCATTTTCCTGTTTTATTTTTTTCTTTTTCTAAATTTTACCGACTGTACAATTTACAAAGAGTATCTAAGATTCAGTCCCTGACTCTCTTCCAAGCTCATTCTTCTTTACAGAATCCCTAAGAGAAACTTGCCCACATTTTCTAACTTCTCAGTTCATACTCATTTATTGGGCATGTGTGTAAGCAATTTCCCAGTCTTCCATATCCTTCCTGAGTCAACGAGCTCATTAGCTGAAACTGAGAGGCAATCTCATTTCATAGTCGAGATGATGAGCATATGCTGCACAGGATACCAAGAGCGGAGCTATCAGTATTTAGTTCTTCCTGTCTATCCATTGTGAGCAGCATAACAACTTACAAGCATTCTCAAATGAGTATTTTATTTTGTTATCTTTAATATTTCCAAAGTATCTTCTTTAAAATACTGATTTTATGTGGCACCATCCAACCCCATACATATAAATGGCTCTCCAGAAGCTATACTGTGTAGTCTGAATAGGAGTAACCACAGCTTGAGCAGTTTCTATGAAGTACATAAAACATTTTCAAAAACCAGGACTGTAATTTCAATACTCCTATCCATATGAAAACATGAAATTTACCTGATCTTCTTTTCTAGGAAGGACACTTCCTCCATGGCATCTTTCCTAACACTGGTCCCTCTGTGCCTTTGAAAGAAAGCAGACTAATTTTGTTTCAGATGACTTACATCTTTACTTTAGTTTGTACACATATTCCTTGCCCTTTTGTGGTGTGTGTGTGTGTGTGTCTGTCTGTCTGTCTGTGTGTTGTATAACATAATACGTGGGAAGAGATACTGTACAATGCCTGCTAGGTTTCAATTACAGTGGGTTATCGGTTTTTGTTTGTTTGTTTGTTTGTTGTTTTGCAATATCTGCTCAATAAATTTTACTGAAATTAACAAAAGCTTTCCAAGAATAGAGGATAGCCACATTAGGTAGACACAAAGGAAAACAATGCCGAGAACCCCCACCTCCATCTCCATAGTGTTATAGTACTTAGAGAAAACATAATAAAGAAGAAGAATTAGTTAGAAATGGCTCACAAGTCTATGGATGTCCCCTTTGATATTTATTGTTTTGTCTCTGTGATACTTAGAAAATACACAGTAATTCAAAGAACCTTCTTATGGTGGACACTGACATGGTCTACTTATCCCTGCAGCATGTCTTGTCTTAATACTTTCTGTGACTATGTTCTGTGGCTCTCTGCTTCAGGTTCATTGACTCTGGAACCTGGTAAGGTATGAGGTGTACAGGGAACAGAGCACTAGGGAGTCATGCTTCCAAGGAGCAACCCTTACCAATGACATTCAGAACCCAAGGTGTAAATATGCCACTACTTTGGTTCTCCAGATTTAAGGCAGAAGATCAGGGCAGAGAGGAGATTCCAGGGGGATCCTGAAAACCCAAGAGCAGAAGAAGACAGAAACTTTCTTCTCTGGCTATTAGCTACAAGTAACAAAGCAGAGTGTGACCCACAGATAGGTAACCTCCTCCCAGCCTGGTGCTTTGAGTTCTCACTAGCTCTGGCCTGTATCCAAACCAGGAAGTATGTCTCTCCCTCAATAAACTATCTCATTTTCTGTACAAGTATCCTTGTCTTTGTTCAAATCTTTGTTCTAAGACATCAGAACCTGGGCATCTCAGCAGGTGCCTCTGAACTCCGGCCCCACGGTTATAACAGGAGTATCAAATGTTCTATGGCTCTTGCAGACCACAGCACACTCAAATACCACTTGTCTGAAGCAGGACACACTCTACGGAAGCTTCCTCCTTTCTTCTTTTTCTATTCATCTCTCTTCCATCTGAGAGATCAGCTTCCAGAGAGCTTACTAGTATCCAAAACATCCTCTCTGGGTGTTCTTCTGGCTCTGCACCTCACACTAAAGGGGTTCATGCAACTGGGACTCATGATGATGGGTTGCTTGACAGTCTTTGCTGTCAAGGATCCATCTTCATTTGGTGCCTGCATTGTGATTCTTCAACAAATATATTGGAATGGTTCCTGGAGCCAGAACACATCAATTCAAATCCTAGTTCGCCTTTGTACTGAGGTGACTTAGCTTCCTCCTAAATGTAAGGAGACTGCTGTGCTGTCTGGATCACAGGGATGTGAGAGGATTAACAGAAGCATAAGAGTGAGGCATCTTCTTTTTTATTTGATTAACTTTTTTCCTACAATTTATTTTGTTCATGTGTTTTCCTACCCAAATTCCTTCTAGATCCTGCCCATCTCCTACCGACCTAACTTTGTATTATGCATCTTCAGAAAGAAAACCCTACAAAATAAAAATAAAAACAAAAGACAAATAAGACCAAACAAATGCTTCAAAAGAACACAAAAAAGAGTTTATTTTCAATTCATGATATTTTTCATAGTTTTAGGCTTCCACTATTGTTACATAAAAGATTTAGAGATTAAAATTGAGAACTAATTAGATGAAATATCTTGTATGATACTGAAAACAAATGATAATGAATAATAAACATTAACCATTAATTTTAGAATCTTCATATTTCGAGCATTCTGAAACTCTTTTATCTTAAATGTGTAGAACACTAGAATACAGAAGTCAATATTGAGAAATTCAACCTTAACTTGGAACCTCCAACATACATTCTTAGATGTCTGGATTGATGCCGAGACTGACCTACCCCAAAGTTTGTCTTCCCATGAAGGACAGTAGATTGGTGGCTCACTGTGGTCTCCACACCCACTGTCCTGGGCAGTTGCTCAAAGTTCTGCAATGGATTATTATTGAGATTTCCAGATTAGTAGAATAATTCTGTGAGCAAGTAATATATATTAAATGTTTAGGGAACTAATTAGTCATAGGCAATTTCAAGACTCAAAATATTTTATATTACTGTGGAGATTATAAAATATGCTTAAGAAAATATTAGAGATTGTTTACTGCAGATAAATGTTTTCCACAGAGGCATAAATTGGCTAGAGATTTTTCATGGAAAAAGAGATTCCATTTCTATTCCACTCAGTAATATGAACTTTTAGTCCTCCCCTTTTTTAGTTGTTATTTCTGGGTGGGTACAGAGCTCATGATTTATGTGAGAAGCTATTGGAATTTCACAGAAGAAATTGTTGGAAAATATTTCAGTCCCCAAAATTGTTGCAACAACATTTCTTTAAATAGATTTCAGTGAAGTGGGGAGATTTTCTTGTTACCAATAGATAGTTTAATGAAATCTCCATTAGTTGCAGGGAAATTATAGACACTAAGACCTCCTGGGTCTTGGATGCATAATACAGCCAGCATGTACCAAAAGTATGAGTACTTACTTATGTACTTATTTCTTCAAGCCCTTCCTCAGTTTCTAGTTCATGCTATCCAAACTCTCCCTATCTTCTCTACCCTTATCTTGAGGCTATCAATTTTCCCGAATACTGCTGCTTTCACCAAGTCACATCAGTCTGAGTATCTTTACCTTTACTTCTTTCCCAGCATATGATAAAAGTACCCAAGAACCTCAGTAGAAAAACAGGGAAAAAAAGGTGTGGGGAAGTGGGTGAGTTAGCAAAGTGCACGTGCGCGCGCGCGCACACACACACACACAAACACACTCACACACGAACATATATATGTGTACCAGCACACTTATGTGACCTATACCACCACACAATGGTACATGCAAAAAATTATGGAAACACAGTGGATGAATAATTAGGTTACATTATTTCTCCATGGTCAAATCATGAGAGGAATATAAAAGATTGTAAGACAGTCTTAAGTTGTAAGGAAATAAAATATGTGTGTACTTAAATCATTGAAAACTCAGTAAAACCTTGATGAGGCCCACTTCCCCTCTTGGCATATGCAAAAGGCAGTGACAGTTATGTTAAGCCCCATGAAGACTATGACAACAAGTTCCTACTCTACCTTAACCTGGCAGGAGAGTTCTTGCCATCTGTTTTGTTTTGTTTTCTTTTCTTTTGTTTTGTTTACTGCCATGTCTAAATGGACTCCTACAATCAACTTCTTATGGCTACGTCTGTCTCATTTGCTCACTTGTGAATCAAAAGAACTTGAATTTGAACTCAAGTTCTGGCTTTATTATCCATATGATCTTAGGTAGATTCCTTAAAACTTTAAAGCATCTCATATGCAGCTACCAAAGCCAGGGTGGAGTTGAACTTAGGGCTGGCCCACAATGCACCAGGCCCTGTGTTTGATACTCAACACCCAAAATAACAATAACAGTAACACTCCTGAGAACTAAACAGAACTGCTCTAATAATCAACTCACAAAGTTATCGCAAAAAAGAAGCAAAATTGTACAAAGAGTTTTAATATGACAATAAGTAGAACATCAACAAATACTAATTGCATTTTTCCCCTGGTCTTCAAGGAAAGAACATAGGTATAAATTATTTTTTTATTTTTTTCTCAAAAGTAGCTCTTTGTGATTTTATTGTCCCTCTGATAGCAGTCGAGGGACCGTAGAGTGCACATGCCTCAGCTTCCTGACCTCAGTACCTGTGCCATAGTCTATGCACCTTCACTTGTCACTTACTTTGGGGAAAGAACAAGTCAAACACTAGCAGAGTTACCCAAACATAATAAAATTGTGACTGTGGAGGTATTATGTGTGACATCTAAAATTCAATACCATTAGTAGGCTCTCTAAAGTCTAAAGTCTTTAAGTCTTTAGAGTCTTTGAAAGGAAGACACTATTTGTCTTCAGTTCTAAACTGTGGATTTTAGTGTCACTTTAAATCCCCTAATCTCAAATGTATTAGAGATATATAGCTATGAACTTTGCATGTTAAAACACAGCCCACCTCTTAGCTGCAGAGGCTGTCACCTTAGGGAGCAGTGCAGATGGGGAAAGGACAAGCTGCATTCATTTCCGACTACAGGAGGCTCTCCTGGAGGAAGACCAGCAAGAAGCAGAGACAGCAGGAAAGACCATTCCTCAAGTAAAGCTTGTAAAGGGAGTTCTGGCAGAAAGTACAATCTTCCAGAATCAGGGACCAACAGCAA
This sequence comes from Uromys caudimaculatus, assembly GCA_028551405.1. Lineage (NCBI taxonomy): Eukaryota > Metazoa > Chordata > Mammalia > Rodentia > Muridae > Uromys > Uromys caudimaculatus. The sequence goes on from CM052714.1 coordinate 67,774,084, forward strand.
TTCAGGAAAGATAAATAAATGGTAATGGATATTGAGGGGCACTGTGATTTGTTTGCTCTGGTAAAACCTATCCCCAGCTATCTGCTTACCAGGAATCTTCCTCACAGTAACATCAGCAAGATAGCATTAGCAGTATGCAGGAACTTAGTTTCGAGGACTGGACTGATAATGTTGACATGATAATGGGATTAAAGTTTTCTCCAGATTTTCAGTCATGTCATTCTTTTTCATAGCAAATATCTGGACAGTAACAAGACTAGTATACCACACTTCCTTTGCTTTCCATCTATGGCATTATAAACAGACAAAACAAAATACACATGCATGCACACACACCTCACTTTGAATACTTCTTCCACAGTATATCCTGGTAAGCAATGTCCTTGAGAGAGTAAAAGAGGAGAAAGTCTCAAAGTCAATAAGAGTTTCTATATCAGGCAAGAGTGTCAGACCACCCAGTCTGATGTGCTTGGTGGACAGTGCCAGCAGGCCCAGTAGCTCAGTGTAGCTTTGAGGACAAAAGGAATGATTTTCTGTCACTTGGAACATCAAGGCAAACAAAGAAACCATCTCTGCTGCCAATTCAGTTTTTTTCAGAATCTCTGTTAGGAGCCAGGTATGGTAGTTAACATCTCTAACCCCAAACTCTCAAAACACTAAGATAGAAAGATTGTTAATCTGGGCTACATAATGAGTCACAGGCTAATCTGAGCTATTTTGTGAGATTTTCTCCCAAAATATTTCCGACTCCAAAAATTAAAGAAGTAAAATGCCTTATTGTCAACAAAATTGGGAAAAAGCAAAAAGAGTTAGGTGGGGGCAATTAAAGAAGACTTTAGCTGCCAAAGAGTTAGCTTCTTGGTGAAGGAAATTATTCGATTTTGATAAGTAATTGACTTTCATCAGCAAAAGACAGACAGTGCAGTCTGATCATCCTGTCAGCTTCCTCTGCAACCAGAAGTGGAATAATCTGGTTTTATTATTTTCACAATGAAAAATAAATGTGGAAGTCAGATGCCAGTCTAATGGCTGTGGCTACATTACATGTTCTCACAGTGAGAAAATGCCTTTGCATAGCAACAGATTTTCCTGAGGAGGTTTCTTTCACAATTAAATTTATGGACCATTCACGGATTCCAATGGCATGGGGTTACTGTCTTGTCTGAGTAGATCATAAGACTTCAGAAATTCAGACATGACACATTTCTACCAATGCAATGATAATATATTTGGGAAGTTTTACCATTAAGCATATAAAAGTCAGTATGTTATCTGTACCTGTGGCTTCATTGCAGATTATTTGCAGGTAACAGGTAGAGAAGGACATAATGCTTACTAAAGATTTTGAAACAAAAAGCCAAAACCACTTGGTCTGGTTACCAAGAGGCATAGCCATTTGGAATAAAGCATCAGTTTCCTGGCCCCTAGAGGTCTTAGTAGAGAAGAAAAGTTTAAAAGCCTACCCAGACATTGCCAAGAAGGGAAGTGCTTTCTGCTGAATGTCAGATTTTCTTCATACAGCTCCATTCTTTCACTGAACAATTTGCTATTTCCACACCAGATCTGTTCTACCTGGTTCATGCAAGGCATCTAAGGGAAGATTAGAAGTGTGTTCAAAGATGAACTGAGACATAGAGCAGTGTGTAGAAACATTCATTCTTCGTTTTGGCATAGTGACTCACATGGATCCAACTCACAGTGCCTTTGCTGGCGCCCGGGAGCGATTTCCTGGTTCTGTGCCACTTTCCCTTGGATCTTCTTCTGTCTGGGTTTTTGAGGGGAGACGCCTGACTCTAGGTGAAGTGAGACATGAATGTGGGTGTTAACAGTTTTCCACAGAAGAAACATGGCCTATCCCAATGTCAGCACAGTTCTTTAAGTTTGTATTTTTTTTCATGCAAACACGTGTGTGTGTGTGTGTGTGTGTGTGTGTGTGTGTGTGTGTGTGTGTGTGTGTCTGTGTATGTGTGTGTGGTCAGCCTTGGGGGTTATTTCTCAGGCATTGTCTACTTTGTTTTTTAAGAAAAGTTCTCTCCATTGGCTATGCTGGGTGGCTACTGAACCTCAAGGTCCAATTGTATATGCCTCCCCAGTGCTCTGCTTAAAAGTTTGCTACTAGATTGGGCTTTTCTTTCTTTCTTTCCTTCTTTCTTTCCTTCTTTCTTTCCTTCTTTCTTTCCTTCTTTCTTTCCTTCTTTCTTTCCTTCTTTCTTTCCTTCCTTCCTTCCTTCCTTCCTTCATTCTTTCTTTCTTTTTTCAAAAGTTCTAGTGATTGCACTTAGTACTAATTCTTACATAGCAAGCCCTGTAGCAACTGATTATCTCCATAGCCCCCAGTTCAATACTTAAAAAAGAAAACCTATCTTATTTCTTCTGCTGTAGGCTTCAGTCACTTTCGTAGGCACCCAGGGGACCATACCAGGATTCTCCTGAGTATAGTTGGTGTTCTTGACCTTCATTGCCTAGCTTTCCTTTTCTGTTGGCCTTCTGAATGAATGGTAAATTATTTGAGGAGGCAGTAAGCTGAAGCCCTGGCAGGAGATTAGTGGGAATCAGTAGATAGGAGAGATGGACCTACAGTTGTCAGATCACCAGTTTCTTTGCTTTCCAGGTTGAGGGGTTGATATTCTCCAGGGACCCAACTCCCATTAGTACCACATTATTGGGAAAGTGAGAGATAATTCACAAGTGTACTTTAGAGAGCTCAGGCTGCATTAATGGGAGCTTGGTCTGTTCATTGAATGAATCATGGATATTTGCTAAAATACTTCTGGTAGCAGGGGTGCTCAGGGACCTGAGAAAACAGATCAGAAGGGCACTGGCCTCCTCTCTTAAGAGCTTCCTTTGTCCATTCTAAGAAGATTGCATGATTTGTTCTAAGAAGAATTTCAGGCTTTCAGAACAAGCCAATTTAGGATATATTTAAGCGTCAGTTTTTAAGTTTATTTAAGATCTTGAAAGCCATGCAGGGCAGAACAATTCTCACCATTCTTTTACCTATGTACTCAGGGTTTTCCTGTGAGCTCTATTCTAGCAATGTGATCTTCACAATTTCTTAAACAGACATTTCATTCTACAATGAATTTAATTAATGTTAATAGTTTGAAGCTCATTCCTTTGCTATCAGTGTTGATATTATTTCTCCATTTACAGTGAAATCACTGTAGAGTTGGCAATGTTTTTATTTGCTTAGTACTTGAGACAGATATTCCAAACTGGTCTTGAATTCATTATGTAGCATGGGATGATGTTGACTTTCTAGTCCTCCTACGTCTACTTCCCAAGGACTGGAATTACAACCATGAATTGCCTAGCCTAGTTTATGTTGTACTGGGGCTGGGACCCCAAGCTTAGTCCATAAGAGATAAGCACTCTACCCACTGAACTACATTCTCAGGCCTGAGTTTATGATTTTTGTACGTTATTTCATTAATTCCCTAGGCTAAGGAATATACCCAACATGACAACAGAAGTGAAATAAATGTTCGTTGATTAATGAAGAAATTGTTAGAGGTTTGTAAATCTTAGCAAGATGGTAAATACTTGTAGTTCCAATACTCTGGAGGCTAAAGAAAGAGACAAGTTGAAGACTGCCTGAGATACAAGGCTTTCAAAACTCTGACCTATCGCAAACAAACAACCAAACAAAAAACAAACAGAAAAAAATAAAACAAAAATAAAAAGCAAACAAACAAAACAGCCAAGAGAAAATAGATATCATTAAAATGTATTATGTAGGACATGGACATTATAGTATGTGCAGGATGCAGGGGCACAGATGTCTTCATACTCAACATCTCTGTTCATGAGGAAAAATGGTGGAACCTGTTGTATGTATCACACAGAATTGGGCCAAAAGCTAAAACCTAAATCTAAAATCTAAAGAAGGAAGTAGAGCTTCAGAGATGGTTCAGGAGTTAAGAGCACTTGTTCTTACAGAGATTGTGGATTCAGCTCCTAGCACCCTCATGGTGGGTCACTAGTCTATAACTCTTAGTTTCCAGAGATCTGACAGACTTGTTTTGCTTTTGTGGCACCAGGAACACATGTGGTACCATACTTATACACATGTAGGCAAAACACGAAAGCACATAAAGCAAAAATAAAATTAGAATACCATCTTAGGTCTTTTACTGTTAAGCAGCTATACAGCCAGACTTTGAACCATATTCCTGCCTTCCAAAAGCCTTCTTGGAGGTATCAAATTGACTCCCATAAATGCTTGTCCTCTCTCTGCTAAAGAAGTATTACTGTAGGCTGGGGGTGTGGCTAACTTGGGAAAATACTCACCCAGTATGCACAAGGTCTTGGGTTCTTTTCCAGCACAACATAAACTGGATATATAATACCATTACTCGGGTTGTGGAGGCAGGATAATGAGTTCAGAAGCATCCTTACCTGCATAATGAGTTTGAGGCTAGCCTGGGAAATATGTCTCAGGAAAAAGAAAAATAAGACATTTTAATGTTTTCTCTACCTTTACACACACACGCACACACACACACACACACACACACACACACACACACACACACACACGTATGTTTGTTTGAGAGGGTCAGATCTATATCTGCTCTGCCTGATCATTTAGAAAAGAAAGATGACCCACTGAAATATTCACAGAGTAAGTAACAGACATAGCATGTGTTAGCTATGGAAAACTTGTAGGGAATGTCAAAATTAGATGGGGAAAGAACTTTGGAATTCATTCTCAGGGTCCGTACACAAGCAAAACAGACGGGGCCACAGGAGATTTTAACAGACAGAACATAAGACCACAAGAAGTGGAATCTGCTTTTTCCTTTCTTTTTAAAAAAAAAAAAAAAAAAAAAAAAAGACATGTTTATTTTATGTATATAAGTGCTCTGGATGCCAGAAGAGGGCATCATACCACATTATAGGTAGTTGTGAACACCATGTAGGTACTGGGAAGTGAATTCAGTAAGAACAGTCAGGACTCTTAACTGCTGAGCCATCTCTCCAGTCCCAGAATATGCTTTCTTTATTCCTCCTCCTATGGGTAGCTCTAAGGAGAGCATCCAGGGCCTCATGCATACTAGGCAAGTGCTTTACCACTGAGTTATATCCTCAGGCTTGACATTTTATTTCTTACAGAAATAATTTACTTAATAATTTAACAACTGCCAAATGCTATTGACATGCACACCTGCTGACACTTTCAGGCTCTTCTGCATCTTGACAATTGCAGAGACATATGTGGATAATTAGAAAAAAAATAGTTTGTTAAGAAAGAAACAGACAAACTTGGAATTGCACTAGTTCTGGACCAATGCCTGACTCCAAAATAGGAAAGGGATAGACTCTCAGGGTCCCTGATGAGTCATTTACATGCTGTGTCAGAAAACAGGAAGTGTCCAGTCTTCCTGTGCCTCCTTTTCAGTTAGTCTCTTTCACTCTGTCCACAACTCTCCTACCTCACATACATATGCCAAAAATGGATGCTGCCCCAGTGATTTTTGCCCTTCAGAAGATGGACAGCCGAGAAGCAGAACGTGAGAAGCAGGAATCAAAAAAGAGCTTCCCTTCAGAGGTCTACACTAAGATCAGGATAGCAGTCTCCTGAGCAGGCTGTGGACCAGTTGGAAAAGGAAAACAGAGTTATCAGCCTCCCTGCCAGGTGGTGGGTAAGAGGTCAGTGTCCAAGGAGGAACTCAGCAGGGTGAACTGGGGCTCAGAGAGAAACTCAAACCCAAGGTGGCAGTAGGCCAAAGAGACTTTTAGCAACTCCTGTTTCCTAAAGATCAAGCTCAGCCTGGGTGAACTGGGCTCAAGCTGAGCTCTTAGCAGTGAACAAGACCAGCACCCACTCTCATTCCCAGACTTCTGGAAAGTTGCCACCTAAATGTTCCAGTCCGGTCTACAATTGAGAAACACTCCTTGTGTCCAAGGTCATGACCTTCAGGGGGTAGTACTTCATTAGTATTCACTACAGAGGAGAAAGACTCAAGGGCCTGTTGTTAGTAGAATAAAATGTGAGGAGACTTTTACCCAGTCATCCAATAAGGTCCAGGGAACCAGTCTCTCCTAGGCCCCTTCTGCACTATGACATGCCTCAGAGATTGTTTGAGAAAAGAGAGATTTAATCCAAGCCTAAGGAAGGGTGCTTCCAGCCCTCTTCCTCAGCAAAAGAAAACAATAGGTTTTTTTGTTTGGTTGAGTGGTAGTTTTTTTTTTTTTTTTTTCTTTTTAGTGTGGTGATTTCTATCATTAATGGAAATATACTGATAGGGGGTTCCATCCCTCAGTTGTCTCCTGCCCTGCTGAAAGAAGCAACTTTCCTAAAAATGTAGCAGGCCCTTTGTTTAAACTGGGTCAAAATGTCTACCAGGTCCTTCCTTCCTACCCCAAAGACCTCTGACAACCTGGTCCTGCTGAATGTAACACTACAGAGGTTTCCAGCCAAGAGTCATTGGCACTGACCCAACAAAAAATATTTCCTGACTTTTTATTCTAAGCTAATGTCAGGAGATCTTCCAGTGCCTTCTATGGATTCAGTATGCAGATTAGTTGAGGACTTTTAGTATGTGAATGTCATATTTTAGATGGAACCTGTAAACAGAAATGTCCAGGGCGCTCTGAGGTTTGGGATGGACAGAAACTGTTTTTGTTTTTGAGGTAGTGATCAGGGTCACATGTAGCCCTGACTGGTTTTAACTGTATATATAGCTGAGGAAGACCTTGAATGTCTGATCCCCTTGCCTCCAACTCTTAAGTGTTAGGATTAGTTAGAGATATATACCATCCCATACCTGGTTTATGCAGTTCTGGGCGTGGAACTCAGGACTTCTGGAATCAGTTCATAGAGGGTTTGACAGAGCTGCTGTTTAAAACCTCTCATACTTTCTCTTACTTCAGGGTCTGTTCATCTATAGAAATAGTACTGAGTTTGCCTTTTTTTTTTTTTTTTTTTAAGCAAGGTTGATAAAATTAATAATTTGTTCTTTGTACTGGCATCTCCAAAACACTGCTGTCTTCCACTGCAACTAGGCTTTACCAACAGCCTCTCATAGGCTCTCTTCATGGTGCCAAGCCTCACCTCCTTTGCATGACCCCTTCAGTCTTGGGCCATCAACTGCAACTGAGGCTGCACTTTCACCAATGGCCTTTCACAGCCTCTCATAGTGCCCAGGCCTCAGCTGCAATTCACAACTCCTTCATGTCTTTAAAACCAGTACTACCTGGGTGACTCTTACACATTACCAAGTCCTGTCACAGCACAAGGTACAACCCTGGCTATATCTGGAATGCAGCCTCTGTGCTCTCAGAAAACACTTCTCAGAAGATTTCACCTCATTGATGCTGGTCTCTTCCCAATCACCGCCAATTTCCCAGCTCCAGCTAACCAGCATCAAGAGTCCCACTAATGCAATGGTTTTGCTTTAGTAGTTCTGGCATCTTGTTAGTCACAGCTGATCCTTCAGCCCCAGCTAATCAAAACCACAGAATCTTCACAGTCAAAATGGCAACGGCCCTGATAAGAGTCTTTAATCTTCCCTTTGAAATTTCATAAGCCAGGCCTCCATTTTCTGCACTGTTCTCAACATTATCTTCCAAGCTCCCACAGAACACCCCACAGAGCTCTTAACATCCCAATGGCTTTTCTAGCACAAAGTTCCAAAGTCCTTCCACAGTCCTCCCCAAAACATGGTCAGGTTGTCACAGGAATACCCTACTCCTGGTACCAACTTCTGTATTAGTCAGGGTTCTGTAGAGTCACAGAACTTATAGATAGTCTCTATATAGAAAGGGAATTTGTTGATGACTTACAGTCTGTAGTTCAACTCCCCAACAATGGTCAGCAGCAGCTGTGAATGAAATCCAAGGATCTAGCAGTTGCTTTAGTCCCACAAGGCATGCAGGCGAAGATGAGTGAATCTTCCTTCTTCCAATGTCCTTATGTAGGTCTCCAGCAACAGGTGTGGCCCAGATTAAAGATCTGCCACCACACCTGAAACTTGTGTCTTCCAGACTCAAGATCTAGATCACAGGTGAGCCTTCTAACTCTGGATTTGCCTTTCCTGCACATAATGCTTCGGCCAAAACCACCATCCGTGGACTTACAGAATGCCTTATTCATTGGCATAGTATTCTACATAGTATTGCTTCTGACCAAGGAACTCATTTCACAGCCAGAGAATTTCAACAGTGGGCCCACAATCATAGAATTTACTGGTCTTACCATGTTCCCCATCATCCTGAAGCAGCTGGTGTGATAGAAAGATGGAATGGCCTTTTGAAAACACAGTTACAGTGCCAATTAGGTGGCAGCAGCATGGAGGGCTGGGGTAGAGTTCTTTAGGAGGCAGTATATGCTTTGAATCAGTGTCCAATATATGGTACTGTTTCGCCCATAGCCAGGATCCATGGGTCCAGGAATCAAGGGGTGGAAAAGGGAATAGTTCCACTCACTATCACTCCTTGTGACCCTCTAGGAAAATTTTTGCTTCCTGTCCCCACAACTTTAGGTTCTGTTGATCTAGAAGGTTTGGTTCCAGAAGGGGGAGTGTTCCTACCAGGAGTTATAACAACTATTTCATTGAACTGGAAGGTCAGACTTTCCCCTGGTCATTTTGGGCTTCTAATGCCCTTAAACCAACAGGCTAAGAAAGGAAAAACAGTGTTAGGAGGGGTGATAAATCCAGATTACCATGACAAAATTGGATTGCCTCTCCACAATGGAAGTAAGAAGGATTATGTCTGGAGTGCAGGAGATCCCTTAGGGAGTCACTTAGTACTACCATGTTCTGTGATTAAAGTCAATGGGAAACTACAACGGCCTAATACAAGCAGGTTGACAAAGGATGCAGATCCATCAGGAATGAAGGTATGGGTCACTCCTCCAGGAAAAGAGCCAAGCCCTGCTGAGGTGCTTGCAGAGGGTGGAGGAAATATAGAATGGGTAGTAGAGGAAGGTAGTTATAAATACCAGCTAGGACCATGTAACCAACTGCAGAAATGAGGATTATAAAGTAATATGAATGCTTCTGTTGTATTTTGTTAAGAACGTATTTGTCGTCCAATTTCTTTAACATTAGTTGGTATTTAAGTTGAGATATGAAAGAAATGTTCCCAAAGGACATTGCCCCATTGTAAATTTACAAATGTGTTTGTGATTGTATGAGGAATAGTTATGTCATGTTAGGCATATTCATGACCTTGTTATTGTTTCATGTGGACATGAGATATTATTTGTGTCAAGTTGACAAGGGGTGGATTTTAGTGGCTATTCCTGGTTGTCAACTTGACTATATCTGGAGTGAACTACAATCCAGAGTTAGAAGGCTCACCTGTGATCTAGATCTTGCGTCTGGAAGACACAAGTTTCAGGTGTGGTGGTACGCACACTTTTAATCTGGGCCACACCTGTTGCTGGAGACCTACATAAGGACATTGGAAGAAGGAAGATTCACTCATCTTCGCCTGCATGCCTTATGAGACTAAGCGACTGCTAGATTATCGGATTTTCATTCACAACTGCTGCTGACCATTGTTGGAGAGTTGGACTACAGACTGTAAGTCATCAACAAATTCCCTTACTATATAGAGACTATCTATAAGTTCTGTGACTCTAGAGAACCCTGACTAATACATTCTTCAACATAATAGTGAACTGTAGTCTTATTTTTATTTATTTATTTTTTTGAGGCAATGTTTCTCTACATAGCTCTGGCTGTCCTCCAGCTCACTAAATAGACCTGGCTTTAAACTCACAGAGATCAACCTGCTTCTGCCTCCTGAGTGTAGGGATTAAAGGCATGTGTCAACCATTGTTACAGGTGACAACTTCCAGAACAGAACACTAATACCTAAAGGCATTAAGATCAACACTAATAAATGTATCTCATAAAATTGAAAAGCTTCTACAAGGCAAAGAACACCAACAATAGGACAAAATGACATCCTACAGATTGGGACAAGATCTGCACCAACCTTACATCTGACAGAAGGCTAGTGTCCAAAATATATAAAGAACTCAAGAAATCAAATACCAACAAACTAAATAGCCCAATCAAAAATGGGGTACAGAGATAAAGGGAAAATTTTCAACAGAAGAATCTCTAATGGCCCAGAAGCACTTAAAGAAATGTTCAACATCCTTAGTCATCAGGAAAATACAAATCAAAAGGACTCTGAACTTGCATCTTACAACTATCAGAATGGCTAAGATGAAAAACTCAAGTGACAGCACATACTGGCCAGGATGTGGAACAAGAAAAGCACTCCTCCATTACTGGTAGGAGTGCAAACGTGTACAACCACTTTGGAAAACAACCTGGTGGTTTCTCAGAAAATTGAGAATAGTTCTAACTCAAGGCCAAATTATACCACTCCTGGGCACATACCCAAAAAATATTTCACTGTACGATGAGGATGCTTGCTCAACTATGTTCACAGGAGCTTTATTCATAATAGTCAGAAACTGGAAACAACCCAGATGTCCCAAAACCAAAGAATGGATACAGAAAATGTGGTTCATTTACACAATGGAATACTATTTAACTATTAAAAACAAAACATCATGAATTTTTCAGGCAAATGGATGGAACTAGAAAATATCATCCTGAGTGTGGTAACCCAGTCCTAAAAGGACATCCATGGTATGTACTCACTTATAAGTGGGTATTAGTCATATAATACAGGTACCATGCTGCAATTCACAATCCCAAAGAAGCTAAGTTATAATTAGGGCCCAAAGGAGAATGCTTTAATCTCACTCAGAAGGGGAAGTAAAATCAATATCATAAGTGAATGGAGAGATAGAATTGGGTGGGAAAGAGGTTAGGGAGGGAAATAGGGGTAGGAGTCAGGTACAGAGAATGCAGGGAGGGTCGGGGGCGAGAGGACTGGAAGAAGAGAAATTATTGGGAGGAACATCTCTGGGAAAAGCCAGAGACCTGGGACAGGATAGGAGGGTAATCCTAGCTGAGACTCCTAGCACCTGGGGATATGGATACTGAAGTGGCCATCTCCTATAGCCAGTCTGGACATCCAGTGGAGGGAGGGTGACACCAACCAAAACCATCAACCCAAAATTTGGCCTGCCTACAAAATGCACAGGGATAAAGACTGATTAAAGGAATGACTAACCAATGGCTGACCCAACTTGAGACCCACCCCAAGGGAGAGAGCCATCCCCTGACACTATTAATGATGCTCTGCTATGCCTGCAGACAGTAGGCTAGCATCACTGTCCTCTGAGAGGCTTCATCCACCAGCTGATGGAGACAGATGCAGAGACAGATATCCAAACAATAGGTTGAGCTTGGAAGTCTTGTGGAAGAGTGGAGGGAAGGAAGAAGGGAGCTGGATTGGTTAAGGACACCACAAGAAGACCAACAATGCTAACAAACTTGGGTCCACAGAGGTTCACAGAGATGGGACCATCAACCAAAGAACATGCATGAACTTGACTTAGTCCCTTTTCACATATGCAGAAGATGTGCGTCTTGGTCTTCACTTGGGTCTTCCAACAATTGGAGTGGGAGCTCTTTATGTTGGCTGCCTTTGGATCCCTTTCTCTTAGCTAGGATGCCTTCTCTGGCCTCAGTGGGAGAGAATGTGCTTAGTCCTAATGAGACTTGATGTGCCAGGATGGGTTGGTACCTAAGGTAGGGCCTTACCTTCTCTGAGGAGAAGGAAAGGCTGTAATGGGAGAGGGGGTGTAGGAGGATGGGACTTGGAGGAAAGGAGGGCGAGGATTGCATTTGGTATGTAAAGACAATGAATAAGTTAATGAGAAAAAAGACATATGTCACCAAGACCAGCTTTCTAATTTCTTTATAGTATTAGTAATCACTCTTGAGATTCTCTTACTCATTTCTTTCTTTCTTTATTTGTTCTTTCTTTTTATGTTTGTGTAGCATCATCAAGTATAATTTGTAGTAGAATGCTAATGGATTTGAGCATATCAGGCATTTTTATATTGACTCTACCCACAAACAGAGCTTTGTTCAAACATTGCAGGAAGGTAGGATACTAATGTTTTTTATATGAAGAAGAAATTTGTTTATTAAGATGATGATGGTGATGATGGTGATGATGATGATGATGATGATGAGTTTTACCATTGAAAGAGTTCAAATTTTGTCATGATCCTTTTAGAATCTATTGAGATATGTATCTCTGGCTTGAATGGAACACAATATGTAGCTTATGCTGGTTTTCAACTCATAGAGATCTGTCTGCCTCTGCCTCCTGAGTGCTGGGATTAAAGGCATGTGTCACTATGCCTGGCAATGCTGTTATTTTTCAATCATAAATTTCTAGTTAAGCCCTAGGGATCCCCATGGCTCTGTCTTCCCACTGTCAGAATTACAGGTGCACACTGTCACACCCAGCATTTCACAACGGTACTAGAAATACAAAGTCAGTGGTTTGCATCTGAGTCCTTGTTTTAATTGAGTGAATAAAGTGCTTGCTTACAATCATGGGGATCCAAGTTCTGCATCAACTGTCTGCCATTCTCGCCAAAAAAGCACGTTCCATGCTTAGAGAGAAATCCCTTTTAAAAAGAAAATAAGGTGGAGAGTACCTGCAGAAAAAGCATGGTGCCAACCTTTGATTTACAGGGGGGGGGGGGGGAGATTGTGCGCACACACACAAACGCACACACAAAGAGGAGGAGGAAGAGAGAGGTACACACAAACGTGCCAAATACACAGAAACACAGAAATTTGTTAGGCTAGTTTATTCCTACATTCTTTGTAAACACTGATGAAATCAGCTGGTCTGGAGAGATCTGAACGATTCTTCTGAAGAGAGTCCACCTCTTGTAATAGTTTTGTCACTAAGCAGAGCTTCTATTTTTTCATGGATTAATTTTTTTCTTTTCAAAATATATTTCCACGTGATAAACTTCATAAAATGTTGTCTACATCTGCATGACTTCAGTCCTCAGTTATGTCTTCTCCACATTGGTTGTTAGCTTTTGCCTCTTCTCTCACCAATACTTTGAAAGGTATTTCAGCTTTATTCATCATTTCAGAAGGACATCTCTACTTCTTTGATATTCCCTATGAATCAAACACCTTTGAGCTCACTGATATCTTTTGTACCTTTGATATCTCATATCTTTGATATGTTTCCTAATTTCACTCATTTGGGAAGGTTGCCAGCTTTTTTTGTAATTTATTTCCAACTCAATTAAATTGTGTGTTTCTAGAATATACCCTGTATTATTCCAAATTGAAATTTTTTAAGGATTAATTTATGGATTCAGGATTTTCGGTTGGTATATGCTCTCATTGTATGTTCAAGACGCATGTATATTCTACAATTCTCAGATACAGTAACTTGTTTTCCTTTTCTGTATGAACTTTTAAGTAATGCTTGCTAATTGTATTATGCATTTTTACTATATTACCAGCTTGTACGTATTTGTACCATGTGTGTGCCTGGTACTACATCCTAGAATTGGAGTTATAGATGGTTATGAGCTGCCATGAAGGTCCAAGAAGAACCAAGCCCAGGTCTGTACAAGCAGCAAGTATTCTAAACTGCCAAGTCATCTTTCTAGCCCTGAGATTCTGATTTGAGAAACACAAAATCTAAAACATTTTCTTTTTGTTGTTGTTTGTTTCTTTTGATTGTTTTAATAATTAAAACTTAATTGTAAAGAACTGGCAAATAAAAAATATTATGCAGGTAAGTTAATATTTTATTAATATTAAGTATTTCTTAAAGTACTTTTTCTTTAAAATGTTCCATGTTACTTTTAGAAACAAATGTGTTTTACAAGGTTTTTTGTTATTAATAAAGCTAGCAAGTTTCATTTTGACCATATACTGTTAAGAATTATTTTTTGACTCCTAGGAATAGTTTCTAAGATCATAGTAATGTTGACAAGTGTCTACTATTGAGTGACCACCCCAGCTGTGCTCCCGATTTCACTTTTGTTTTTGAGACCTGGTCTTACTGAGTCATTCATGCTGACCTTGCACTTGTTATGTAACCAAGGCTAGTTTGACTTCATGATTATCTTCCCCTGCTATCTGGTGTTATTCTTGATCCATTTTTAACTCCTCTGCTTCTTTATGATTGAGACAAGAGGAAGTAGACAAAAAGCAAAAACAAAACATAACAACACAACTCTTGGAAAATAATTTTTGATCTTTAACTTGAGAAAAGATTTAACTTATATTTTTGTATTTACTAATACATCTTTTTATAATTTTGTTTTACCTTTTCAGCTTTTATTTTCCATGTTTTAATGCTATCATTCATATTTAACCATTTTAAAGCATGACTTATTCATATTTTTTTTTCTGTTCAAGTTAGCAGGATAATTTTAACTTTTATTAAAATTTAGTAATAACAAATTTACTACCTTATTGAACCAAAATGTAAGTTGTAGAACACCTTAAAATTGTGTTTTTCTAGTTCAGCATAATGACACATGTTTTTTGTCCAAGCACTTGGGTAGGTGGATCTCTGTGAGTTGAAGCCAACCTGTTCTACAAAGTGAGTTCCAGGATAGCCAGGGCTGTTATACCGAGAAACTCTTTCTTAAAAAACAAACAAACAAAATCCTATTCTTAATTTGATTTGATACTATCATTTCTTTTTCTCTTGCCTGGTATTTTTAATCTCATGTTCTTATTACTTTTAATAAACACAAATTCCTTCATTTATATTTACCTGCCCATCTGCCAGTGTCTTTGTCTCCAACCTGAATCACCTGAATCTTGTTTAAGTCTGTGCTTCACTCCTTCCCTGTTTACTGCATTACAGAGTTTTATCAGGATCTGCACCCACTATAAACAAATGGACTCACAAAAACAGAAGCGAGGTGACAGAGTACCAGGGGAAATGACTATGGAAAATGTCATCTTACTGCTCTGAAACTGTCTATAAAATCTGAAGGGATGAAATTCCATATGAAAAGTGGCTTTTCATATCAACCTCATGCACCTGGTTCCTAAGCAAAGCTCACTCTTATTTTGTCAATAGTTAATCAAAATTGTGTACTTAATACATTTCTGACACGCACACACACACACACACATACCCATATATGTATATATACATACATGCACATATGTGTGTGTATTTTATTATGTAAATTGTTTACTTCAGAGGTGAAGGTATAACCCAGTATCAGAACTCTTGCTTAGCCTACTCAAGGTCCCAGGCTCCACCCTCAAAATCACAAGCAAACAATCAACTTTATATCAAAAAGTACAAGTACAAGCACTTATTTAAAAAATACTGAAGTGTTTTCATCTGCATACCAAGGGAGAAATGTGGTTATAATTTAAAGTCATAGAAAGCTACCAGGGTAGAAACCCAATGTAACACAGTCTGATGAAGTGCCCTTTTTATTCATTCATGAATTAACTTGAGTCTCTGATATTGAACTTAGTTCTAGATTCTCTCCATTAATTCTTTAGCGTAACTTGACATTTTTGTACATTACTACTTTAGTCCTTAGATTTTGGCATCTGAGTTTATCCCAGTTGACATCATTGATTGATAGTGGATGCATTAGATGACACTTACTTCTATGGGAATACATGTTTTCATGCAGAACTCTTCTAAATTATTTCTAACAGTGAAATGGAATAATAGATACTGATGAACAAAAAGACTGGATGACAGAATTTATTTGTTGTTTCTTAAAACAAGGTTTTTCCTGCTGTGTTTGTTCATGACAGTTGAGATGCTTGTTTGAAATTCAGAGGTCATTTATTTCTATGCGATTTTAACAGAGGATTAGTTTACTGTGGTAGTCTATTATAATGAGAATTAAACCAAACCTCAGGCTTGCCTCCCTTGGCTGGCCTTTCCCTTTTCACACATGTATGTGTTTCTTTGCTCTAGGTGTGACCATTTAGAGAAGGACAAAGATTGTAGGGAGCGGTTAGAGTATTCGCCATTACAAGATGGCGCTGACTTCCGCTGTCGCTCTAAGGAAACTTACGGATAGCGCGGGAAAACCCCGAAGCGTTTGCGCATTAAGGGTGTACATGACTAATCACCGCCCACTCCCGGGGCGC
>CM052714.1:67790599-67805966 GCA_028551405.1 Uromys caudimaculatus
CCACTGTAGGGAGGTGTGGCCTATTTAACCCAGCTGACCCCCCTCTCCTTCTTACTTGAAAGAATGGGGGGAGATGTAGGGAGCGGTTAGAGTATTCGCCATTACAAGATGGCGCTGACTTCCGCTGTCGCTCTAAGGAAACTTACGGATAGCGTGGGAAAACCCCAAAGCGCTTGCGCATTAAGGGTGTACATGAATAATCCCCGCCCACTCCCGGGGCGCGCCAATCAGTGGAGGACACGCTGCCTCAGGGCTATATAAGCAGCGCCATTCTGGGGCCCCGGGGTCTTCCTCTTCATGATGCAATAAACGCATTGCTGCAGAAGGATCCGTGTGTCCGCGTGGGTTCTTGCTGGTGAGACCAAATAGCGCACGGGATAAAAGATTCCTTGATGATGTTCCATCCAGACACAGCTCCTGCTCCCCTGTTCAACCTGCGACCAGAATAGCCTGTCATCACTGTGACACTGATCCATGAAGAGATGCATATTTAGTAGACTGTGAACTCAAGAGTAAAGACAGTTTTTAAAATGTCATGGAATGGAAAGATAATCGTGGAAATACCTGCCTCCACTTCTGAGACTCAGTGTTATGATACACAGTAAGGTGATAGTCACTGCTTAGACTGTTTAAGGAGTGAGACACAGTCAGAACAGGACATGGAGGAGATGGTCAAGGCTGTCAAAGCCAAAGCCATAAGGGAATAAAAGGGATTATTATTATTATCATTATTATTAATAGATTAGCTCTTAAGAATAAAAGTGAATATTCATTGGGTTTCTACTTCTATGTATTTCTAATACTTTAATGATTCACTCACCAGAATGATGAAAATTCAAAATAATTTAAAATACATCTTGTTCAAAATTAGTGACTTCAACACAAACCAATGACTCATTATTACTTTTGATCCATGGAAAGATGCAGGTTTAGTGGACTATGAACTCAAGAGTAAAAGACAGTTTTGACAATGCTTTGAGAAGAAGGAAAGAACACACAACTTTTTTTTAAGTGCAAAAGTCTGGGTTGCCAGACTAGAGGCCATGGTCATTGTTGTGTATACCTACTTCCTCAGCCAGACCCAGATCACTTTCTCTCTTTACTGTGCAAGAGCCTTATGCCAGGAAGCCCCTCTTTCTCCACTCATGAACACCTCTGTAACATCCAGTCCCTTAGAAACTTTGTAACAGAAAGACTGCTTCTTCTCTTCTCTGAAACTACCTAGACCTAAGGGAAGCTGGATGAAGCCTTCCATGCATATGTCTTTTGTGGAGTTGGTCCATGGAAGGTCTCCTGACCATATTGTATTTTGTCTAATGAACACTGTGAAGTCTACTTCCTTCAGTCCTATGATTCTATCACCGTAGCAGACCTTTAAAAGAGCAGGGGAAAGGTCTTGTGAGTAGGCCACTCTGCAGGAAAGCCTGTGTTTATGGCAGATGGAGAGGGGATCAGGTTATGATCAGAATGTTCACACCACTGTTCTTACCTCATACAACATGGGTCAAAACAAGGACCAGACAACATGGGGTCAGCAATCCAGCATCTTTATCCATACTAGTTTATTTATGAGACATTCTTATCTGAGATAAAGTCATCTAGATTGATAAGGCAATAGTTATAAGTCAGAGAAAAAATCCTACTGCCAGCACTCTTACTGTGATGTGTCAGTGTGAACTGAGATCTGTAAATGCTTGTACATATACCCAAGGCAACAGATCAAATGATATGCCGTCTCCTGTCTAACATTTATGGGGAAATCTTCTAAGAACTTTTTAAAAATTAATTACATTCTTCCCCCATTCCTCTCCCTTTCCTCCCTGTTCTCTCTCTCTCTCTCTCTCTCTCTCTCTCTCTCTCTCTCTCTCTTTCTCTCTCTCTTTCCCTCCCTCCCTCCCTCCTTCCTCCCTCTCTCTCTTTCTCTCTCTCTCTGTCTACATCTGTCTGTCAATCTGTCTGTATTTGCACACACATGTGTATATGTGTGTATAGGTTAAACGAGAACTTAATGGAGTTTGCTCTCTCCTTCTTCCCAGGGACTTAAGTCAGTCACATTTGATGGAAAGTGCCTTTGTCTGCTAAGCAATTTCATGATCTCTGGAAGCATTCTAAAATATCACACAATTGATGATTAAGTATAAAGGGAAAGAAAATTTGAAAGTTGAAATATGTACACTCACTTTCTAACATTTTCAACTTTGTTCACACTCTTGATTTGACATTTATTTAAAAAGACAGTCATGTCTTCAGGCCTCTGTATTTGGAAGCACACATACTCAAACACAAGAAGATACACACCTACATGAGTGTGCATGTATAGACACACACACACACACACACACACACACACACACACACACACACCAAATATAAATTTGAACTGGATTAGCAAGGGTTGAGAAGCCTAAAATATGGATTGAGAGAGTTTGGCTATTATTATTTGCTAAGCAGCGTTTGGGATTTATTCTTGCTTGACAATTACTTCATATAAATAGTTGGCTGAATAAAAAAAAAGCTTAAAAAAGAGTCTTATTTTGAAAAAGAGATTATGATTAAAATTCTTAGAATGACAACTCAGTGGGATAAATATTATAGAATATATTATTTGGAGAAATAATTTAACAGTCAACTCTTCTAATTAAATTTTTGAATTCACACATTGATTTAATTAGTAATTCCATAGACATACACCCTATTCTCATAGAAGCAAGGGAAGGAGAGGCTTTCTAAGTACCTGAGCCACCAGCCACTTTTGCCCAAGGCTGGCAAGGAGGGAGAAAGGCACACTATCAGATAATGAGGGCTTAAGAGAAGCCTAGTGAGTACTGACATTGTTAAAAAGGATATCTTATCTGTTGATGTGGGTATCTAATCCATTTTATGCAATTTTTAAATAGTAAAAGAAATGAGTTATGAGTTATACATTCTGTTGTTTTTTTTTTTTTAATAAAATGGATTACACACCATTTTATGCCCACAGTCATTCCTGTAGTAAGTAAAGCAAAAGGTACAGGCTTGGGCAGGGCTTGAGTTAGATCCTTTAGATTTCATTAGTAGAAACCTGATTGAGCAGTGAACATTTCATGCTTCTCCCATCTCTATTGCCCTTGATGTATATACAGGTCAGGATTATATATATTAATAACACTGTTCTGTTAGACTCTTTTATTTTCTATATTGTTATTTTTTTATTCACTTTATATCCTGATCATAGCCCCTTCTCTCTCCTTTCTTCCCAGTCCCACCTTTACAAATCCATCCTCCCATTGCTGTACTCCTTTGTCCTCAGAGAAGGAGAACCCTTCTTGAATACCACCTTACCCTGAGACATCTATTCCCAGCAGGACTAGGAATCCTCTTTATCTAGCAGGACTTCCTCTTTCACTGAGGCCCAACTAGGTAGTCAAGGTAGGGAAAGGGAATACCATGGCAGAGAACAGAGACTGAAACAGCCCTAACTCCACTGGTTATGGAACTGAAATGAAGTCCAAGAGGCACATTTGCCACAAATGTGTGAGGGGTCTAGGTCCAGCCCGTGCATGCTCTTTGGTTGGTAGTTCAGTCTCTGTGAGCACCCATGGTCCCAGATTACTTGACTTTGTACATCTTCTTATCGTATCCTTGATCCCTCCAGCTTGCTGAATTCTATCTCCCACCTTTCCACAAGACTCCACAAGCTCCATCCAGTGTTAGGCCATGGGTCTCTGCATCTGTTTCATTCAGCCGCTGGGTGGAGCATCACAGAGGACAGTTATACTAGG
Source organism: Uromys caudimaculatus (assembly GCA_028551405.1). Classification (NCBI taxonomy): domain Eukaryota; kingdom Metazoa; phylum Chordata; class Mammalia; order Rodentia; family Muridae; genus Uromys; species Uromys caudimaculatus. The sequence continues at coordinate 67,794,361 of CM052714.1, forward strand.
CTCCTGCCTGTAAGCATAACAGAGTATCATTAATAGTGTTGGGTTGGCTTTCTCCCAAGGGACAGGTCTTGAGTTGGAGCAGTCATTGGTTGGCTGTTCCCTCATTCCCTTCTTCATCTTTATCCCTGCATATCTGTAGGCAAGACAAATTTTTGCTTGAAAGTTTTGTGGGAGAATTGATGTCCTACCCTCTCCTCTGGAAGTCCTGCCTGGCTACAGGAAGTGGCCACTTCAATCTCTATATCCCCCTCTGGTAGGAATCTCAGCTAGGGTCACCCCATAGACTCCCTGTATTTTCTCCCTTCTGAGGCTTCCAGTTAGTCACTAGAGATGATATTTTATAACTGATGTGTATATGTGTGCATATATGCATGTACAGACCTGTGCACATGCATGCAAAGGCCAGAAGGCAACCTCAGGTATCATTTCTTGGGTGCTATCTACTTTACTTTTTGAAACAGAGTCTCTCTCTGGGTTGAAACTTGCTGGTCGGTCAGAGAGCCCAAAATTTTTCCTGTCTCTGTTTCCCATGAAAAACTTACTTAAATCTATAGTTGGGTCAGGGCTAAAAACAGAACTCACTAAAGAATCCGATCTTTTTTCTGTAGAAATTTCTCCAGATGCCTTAGATATGGTGCCACAATACAAGAAAAGAAGGTTACTCATCCTCCAGTGAGTAGAGATTGTTCACTGGTTACCACGGTCTCCTACAGCTCTGACCAGGTGTGGCTACCTAGCTGCTGGTCCTGCCTTGTCTATGGGCCAGTGATAGGCAGAGGTTGAAACTTTTGCCTTCCTCTGATATCCTTGTCAACAGGGCCACATATGCATTTCTGGTTATGCTGTCTCTGGGATTTATTTTGGGGATGACAGCATCCAGCCTTCCCTAGTTCTGCAGAAAGCTATATCCCAGCATTAATAATGAGTGAAGCTAGGGGGACAGTGTCTCTAGCATCTGTTCTTTGGGTGCTTAGAGGAGGCTTAGAGAGAGCTGGGAAGTAGAAGTAGCAATGGTGATAAGTTGCAGGCCCTTAACTGAAGCTACAAAAATACTTCTACAAAACCAGCCACATAAATAGTAACCCAGATGCTGCAGTAGGCCTTGAGAAATGTGTGTCTTATATCAACTCTCTACTTTAATACCCATGGTTCACAAAATCTGCTCAAGAGGTCCAGAAAAGCCTTCATGCATAGATGCAAATGTCCAGGTGACACAAAAGGCTCTCACTCTCAAGGACTTTCCATAATCTCCACTATTCATCCTATGCATTTGTTTGTGAACTGCCTTCTCTGTTTGGTGATTAACACTGTGCTTATGATGGTGGTGGTGGTGACTTCCTAGGCTGGAGGCAAAACCAGACTGGGATCCCAACCCATAGTTTCCAGTTCCTAGAAAATAACAACACACAGATTCGTGATGTAGGAGTCTAGAGATTTAATTCCTGCTGCTCCTGCAGAGGATTTGGGTTTGATGCCTAACACCCATGTTCTGGATATCTGACACTCTCTTGCGCTTCTAGAGGTCTGCTCATGTGTAGCACACATAAACACACACACACACACACACACACACACACACACACACACACACACGGCAGGGCTGGGGGAGAAACATATTTTTAAAAACAGTAAATGTACATCAAGTTATTTTCTTTGGCAAATTTAATGCAGATGTCCCTCAGAGTACTAATTTCAAAGTGAAAAAATGTCTAATTAACTGTTCTGAGAAACACTCTGTTTGGGTCTGTTTATAATAGCTTCTTGTATTTGTGCATGTACTCTACAGGATTCCTTTTTCATAATACATTTTGGGACTTATAAAGACTTTGTTTTAGAATCATTGCCTGTCTACTGTATGCTCGTTAGCACAGAGCACCTCACCAGGCCATGGATGAAGGCTGAGTGATGCTTAGCTTTGTGTTTCTGCTTCAGAAATGAGCATCTATTTTTCTTCAACTGCCAGGCTAGATGAGTGTTTTCATCACTGACACCAACCAATCACTAATTGTAAGCATTATTGTAATAAAACACTCTTCCCATAAGAAAATGGGGGTACAAACATAAAATGTGAGAATTATCTTTCAGGCTACTGAAAATTTTAATTGAACCCAAAAATCCATCTCTACTTATGTCCTCATGAGATAAACTTTGTAAGGGAGTAGTTGTTTCTTTTTGCTTTTTAAAGCTTGGCTTATATGTTTTCTGCCACTTGAACAGTCTAAGGACATTATAAAGCAATTTTTAAACTTCATTATTTCAAGTAAAAAGACCTGCCAAGGAAAAAAGGACTCATTTAAACATATGCAAGGAGGAGATCTCATATAAGTTGTCATATTTTATTACCTTTTGAAATAAAAGACTTGTTCATTTATTTTTATTTCACAGGAATGTGTGAGTGATTGACCTTATGTATCTGCAGCACATGCCCTTTGTCCACCTAGCCAGAATCTCTAGGAACTGAAGTTACAGTTTGAGTCAGTGTGTAGTGTTGGAAACTAAACTTGAATCCTCTACAAAAACAGCAAATGTTTTGAACCTGCAATAGCTCCAGCTCCTGCTTCACTTAACTCTGTCTAATTGTGTGACTACCTAGTAAGATAGCCAACAACACACGTTAGAACCATGGTTATCTTTTCCTGGTAAACTCACTTATCAAGATAGATTTTGAAGTCAAGAAAATTCTGAAACTTTTACGCTTTCTGTTGCTGTTGTTGTTCGTTTGCTTGTGATATCAGTTGAACCCAGGACCTTGCACATACAGGTACATGCTCTACCCATGAGCTGCATCCTTCAACTTTTTCTCTTTGATGGTCCTTGTGAGCAGCCTCCATTTCCAGTTTACTTAAATAGTGATGATTGAAGCAGCTTTTCAAAATATTCAGAAATCTGTTTTCCCACAAATATGAGGAAGAAGAAAATATTAAGAAAGATTATCAGAGCCACATACAAGGGTATTTCTATGGTGATACTCAAGCCAGTCTGGTTGACATCACTTGGCCATCACTTGATTAGTTCTGAAGCCAATACATTTGTCCTTAACTCTCTGGAATCATCAAAGTCAGTATTTTCCTAAACTTCCTTTCTAACTACAGATTGCTTGGGAAAGGCCAGAGCTTGCTGATCCAGTGAGCTGCTGCCATATGGGTGACTCAGCTTCGGTCAGAGAAAAAATGTGTTGAATGCATAGCAGATCACACATCTTACACTCATGATATTCACAGTATGTGCTGTGCCCTTGATAGAAGAAAACTCACAGCTAAAAACAAGTTTAAAGAGACCTTAGAAACTGCTAATGTTGTCCGTGGACCAAAATTACAACAAAACCACCTGGGATTGTTTCAAAGTGATATGTTTGTCTTCATTTGTTTTATGTTGTACATTAGCCAGAATTTGTCAAGTTTAATCTCAAAGTTGTTTAAACTCCAGTTATATTTTAGAAGGACTCCTGTGCTCATTCATTCATTGGGCTGCATAACATACCTCGCCCATACCTAGTCATACCTTTTACAGCCAGCCTTACATTTTGGATTGGTTCCTTGTATCACCATGCTGTACTAACACACACCTCTGCAAATGTCATAGGCTGTGAGAAAGTACAATGGGCAACCAGCCTGCTCTCTTTGTTGCATGTCACATAAAAGTGAAAGTGACTTTTGCAAGGATTACTGACAAGAGGAAAATGAAAGGATGATTCCAAGAATTTCAGCAGAGTTCATTAGAGGATCAGTTCTTCCAGACCCTCAGTCACTGAGAAGTCAACAAAGATGAGAGGACTCCCTCATGAAGAGGATACAAGAATAACTCAGATTCTGGTTCCACACCAAAGCAATGTTTAAACCTTATTCAAAAACATGAAAATGTTTCCATTTTTGCATCTATGGCTCATCCAGACACCTGGGGGAATTCTAGCTCACATGTTCATTTTCCTCAAGGCCATATGTGCACACATTGAGCCCAAGAGCTTCTAGTTTCCAAAGACATTTTAATAACTCAGGATCTGATTGTTTAAGGACTATAGGGTGGAACATCAGACTATTAATAACTATGTTGTATTCACAACTTGTAAATTAGTATCAACAGTGAATTTTATAGCACTCAGTTTTCAAGAAATACCTGATTCTCTTAGAAATATATATCACATATGTATATATGTATGCACATATATATGCACGCACATCCACATGAGTGCACATGCATGCATATGGAAGTCAGAAGACAACATTGAGTATCTTTCTCAATTGTTCTCCTCCTTATTGTCTTGAGATCGAGTCTAACAGTTGGAATATCTAACTGAACCTGGAGTTCACAAATTAGGCTGGAATGCCATCAGACACAAGAATCTTTGTGTCTCGATTGTACCAGACTTGAATTATAGTCACACCCCTGCACCTGGATTTTTACATGGATGTTGTGGATCTGAATTCACGTCCTCACGCTGGTACAACAAGCACTGTTCTTCATCACAATCACCTCCCCATTTCAGTATGTGGTTAGTGAATCGTTATACAGCATTTTTTCTAAACAGAAATAAAATGAAGCCATGAGAGACTTTGAGTATATCCCCAAGATATACAGGCATTTACCTATACTGAAATGACTGCTGTCCCTTCACTCAGCACACCCTTTCTCTATGAGCAAGTCCTGCAGCCCAGCCTTGGCTAGGAGATTATACAGTGTCACAGTATTGTCATCAAGAAGGCCCCTATGACACTGACTGAAAATCAACACATCATATTTTAGTGGGGGCAATGAAACAAATGTAAATACCCATCTAATTTTGGGCAACCCATCCTTCTGCTCAGCATCCAGAACCATTTGCCAACATCTCACATGTGATTTTCACCTTTGAAAACCTCTCTGACTCCACCTACAAAAGGAGGTACTAGAGTTTGGTGATGCCCCTGGGTGGGTTAAACAGAAGCAACAACCATGTGGAGCACTGTGACCAAATACTTTCTTCATCCATGCTGACTGCTGGTTTGATTTCACTTCTGCCCAGTACTTTGTTTAAAGAACTTGGATGTGACGAATTAAGTGTGTTCTGTTTCCAAGACTTCTGATAAAGTTCCCATGGGGGTGCATTGATTTACAGGAGCCAACATGGAATGATCATACTGCATTGCTTCTATAACCACCTACTCAACGTTTTATAACCATTAAAATTTGTAACAGCCAGTGCCTTCATGTCCATTATACTCACAGACTTTTAAAAAGCGTTTGACATGAACTCATTTAGTTCTCACAATAAGCCCATGTAAGCAAAGTGGTTATCATCTGAGTTTTACAGACAAAACTGCCCACTGCCACATGAGTAGAAAATGAAAAGCTGAGCACTCTACTAGGAATCCAGAGCCCAGAACTGAGTAAGCAGGAATGTCTTCGCAGGGGTCTCTGTAAATGTGTCCTCAGATAGATGAAACAATTCCGATAAGGTTGTAAACATTAGGCTGGAGCACTGGCTCACTTGGTCCAGTGCTTGTCTAGTATGCATAGATCCCTGGGTAGGATTCCGCAATACCACATAAACTGGGTATAGCAGTATATTCTGAAATTACAGTACTTGAGAGGTGGAGGCAGGAAAAACAGAAGTTCAAGGTCTGTATTAACAACAGAGTGAGTTAAAGGCTAACCTGGATATATGAAGCCCTGTTTCAAAACCCAATATTTAACTACCACATATCTTTTAGTATTTCTCTTCAATTTTCAATGTTTTGCTTTATCCTGACCATGTTGTAAGAATCTTATGTCAATGTTATGCTTTCTCAATTCCTTTCTTGGAAGTTTTCTGAATATATGATTTCCTTCGTAATTCTAGAAGACACCCTATTTTGACACTTATTTCTAAAATTGTCTCAATTTGAAAAATAAACCAAATGTTTTCACTTGTTACTTCGGTTTTGTTGTGTTTGTTATTTGTTGTTCTTATTGTTATTTGTTTGTTTTTGAGATAAAGTCTCCTCTAGTCTAGGCTGGACTCAGACTCACTGTAGAGCTAGAGCTAATGTTCGTCACCTGCTCCTTCAGCCTCTCCCTCCCAAAGTGCTGGGATTACAGCTGGATACCAACATACTGAACTTTTATATCATAGATCCTTTTTCTGAATTGAATATATTTACATTTTATTTTTACATTGTATCATGTCACATAGATCACTAGAATACAAAACAGTTCTACATTAAGGTGTTAATAAATGATTTATTTTATTTTACTTTATTTTTTACAACGGGGTTTTTCTATGTAGATCTGGTTACCCTGTAAATTGCTCTGTAGAGAAGGCTGACCTTGAATTCAGAGATCTGCCTGCCTCTGCCTCCCAAGTGCTGGGATTAAACGTGTATGTAACCACTGAGAAACATGGCATTTACACTGTTACAATCTATATTCTTTTTAATATTTTAATCCAGATGCAAATCATCCTTGTGTCTATGCATTACCAGTGCTGTTTATGATAGTACTTGGCAGCAGAACCCCAAATGGTCTTCTGTTTAGGAGTGATGTGCATTTTATTTTTTTTGATACTTTATTTACATTTCAAATGCCTCCCCCTTTCCAAATCTTCCCATTGGAACCCCGTTATCCCCTCCCCTGTCCCCTCCCTCTATGAGGGTATTCCCGGTGCACTCACCCATCCACTCTCCTCATCCCTCCTTGGCATTCCCCTACTCTGGGGCCTCAAACACCCTCAGGCCCAAGGGCCTCTCCTCCCCTAATGGCTAACAAGGCCCTCCTCTACCACATATGTGGCCAGCACCATGGGTCCCTCCATGTGTATTCTTTGGTTGGTGATCCAGTCTCCAGGAGCATCGGTAGATCAGGCCAGTTGACACTGTGGCTCCCTCCATGAGGCTACAAACTCTCTCAGCTCCTTCAGTTCCTTTTCCAACTACTCGATCTGGGACCTCACGCTCAGCCCAACAGTTGCTGTGAAGTGTATCTTTCGTATTCCGAACTTTTGGGCTAATAACCACTTCTCAGTGAGCACGTACCGTGTTCATTCTTTTGTGATTGAGTTACCTGGCTCAAGATGATATTTTCAAGTTCCATTCATTTGCCTGCGAATTTCATGAAGTCATTGTTTTTAATGACTCAATAGTATTCCATTGTGTAAATGTACCACATTTTCTGTATCCATTCCTCTGTGGAGGGACATCTGGGTTGTTGCCAGCTTCAGGCTATTATAAATATGGCTGCTATGAAGATAGTGGAACATGTGTCTATATTACATGCTGGAGCATCTTCTGGATATATGCCCAGGAGTGGAATAGCTGAGTCCTCAGGTAGTATTATGTCCATAGTTCTGAAGGTTCACCAAACTGATTTCCAGAGTGGTTGTACCAGCTTGCAATCCCGCCAACATGGAGGAGTGTTCCTGTTTCTCCACATCCTTGCCAGCATCTGCTGTCACCTGAGTTTTTGATCTTAGTCATTCTGACTGGTGTGAGGTGGAATCTCAGGGTGTTTTTGATTTGCATTTCTCTGATGACTAAGGATGTTAAACATTTCTTTAGGCGCTTCTCAGCCCTACAAGTTTCCTCAGTTGAGAATTCTCTGTTTAGCTCTGTTCCCCATTTTTTGATAGGGTTATTTTGATCTCTGGAGTCTACCTTCTTGAGTTCATGGTATATATTGTTTATTAGCCCTCTATCAGATGTAGGATTGGTAAAGATCTTTTCCCAATCTGTTGGTTGCCGTTTTGTCTTATTTACAGTGTCCTTTGCCTTACAGAAGCTTTGCAATTTCATGAGGTCCCATTTGTCGATTCTTGACCTTAGAGAATAAGCCATTGGTGTTCTGTTCAGGAACTTTTCCCCTGTGCCCATAAGTTCAAGACTTTCCCCCACTTTCTCTTCTATTAGATTCAGTGTATCTGGTTTTATGTGGAGGTCCATGATCCACTTGGACTTGAGCTTTGTACAGGGAGATAGGAATGGATCAATTCACATTCTTCTAGATGTAGACTGCCAATTGAACCAGCACCATTTGTTGAAAATGCTGTCTTTTTTCCACTGGATGGTTTTAGCTCCTTTGTCAAAGATCAAGTGACCATAAGTGTGTGGATTCATTTGTGGGTCTTCAATTCTATTCCATTGATCTACCTGTCTGCCACTGTACCAATACCATGCAGTTTTTATCACTACTGCTCTGTAGTACAGCTTGAGGTCAGGGATGCTGATTCCCCTAGAAGTGCTTTTATCATTGAGAATAGTTTTTCCTATCCTGGGTTTTTTCTTATTCCATTTGAATTTGAGAATTGCTCTTTCTAAGTCTATGAAGAATTGAGTTGGAATTTTGATGGTGATTACATTGAATCTGTAGATTGCTTTTGGCAGGATGGCCATTTTAACTATATTAATCCTGCCAATCCATGAGCATGGGAGATCTTTCCATCTTCTGAGTTCTTCTTTGATTTCTTTCTTTAGAGATTTGAAGTTCTTGTCATACAGATCATTCACTTGTTTGGTTAGAGTCACATCAAGATACTTTATATTGTTTGTGACGATTGTGAAGGGTGTCATTTCCCTAATTTCTTTCTCAGCCTGTTTATCCTTTGAGTATAGGAAGGCTACTGATTCGCTTGAGTTAATTTTGTATCTGGTCACTTTGCTGAAGTTATTTATCAGCTGTAGCATTTCTCTGGTGGAGTTTTTTGGGTCACTTAAGTATACCAGCATATCATCTGCATGCAAATAGTGATATTTTGATTTCTTCCTTTTCAATTTGTATCCCTTTGACCTTGTTTTGTTGTCTAATTGCTCTAGCTAGAACTTCAATTACTATATTGAGTAGATAGGGAGAGAGAGGGCAGCCTTGTCTAGTCCCTGATTTTAGTGGAATTGCTTCAAGTTTCTCTCCATTTAGTTTGATGTTGGCTACTTGTTTGCTGTATATTGCTTTTACTATGTTTAGGTATAGGGTTTGAATTCCTGATATTTCCAAGACTTTTATCATGAAGGGGTGATGAATTTTATCAAATGCTTTTTCAGCATCTAATGAAATGACCATGTGGTTTTTTTTCTTTGAGTTTGTTTATGTAGTGGATTACATTGATGGATTTCCAGGTATTGAACCACCCCTGCATCCCTGGGATGAAGTCTACTTGATCAGGCTGAATAATTGTGGATTCACTTTGCAAGAATTTTATTGAGTATTTTTGCATTGATATTCATAAGGGAAATTGGTCTGAAGTTTTCTTTCTTTGTTTGGTCTTTGTGAGGTTTTGGTATCAGTGTAACTGTGGGCTCATAGAATGTATTGGGTAGTGTTCCTTCTGTTTCTATTTTGTAGAATAGATTGAAGAGTATCGATATTAGGTCTTCTTTGAAGGTCTGATAGAATTCTGCACTAACCTCATCTGGTCCTGGGCTTTTTTGGTTGGGAGACTTTTAATGACTGCTTCTGTTTCTTTAGAGGTTATGGGAGAGTTTTGATGGTTTCTCTGATCCTGACTTAACTTTGGTATTGGGTATCTGTCTAGAAAAATTTCTATTTCATCAAGATTTTCCAATTTTGTTGAGTATAGGCTTTTGTAGTAGGATTTGATGATTTTTTGAATTTCCTAAGAATCTGTTTGTATATCTCCCTTTTCATTTCTGATTTTGATAATTTGGATACTGTCTGTGTGCTCTCTGGTTAGTCTGGCTAAGGGTTTATCTATCTTGTTGATTTTCTCAAAGAACCAGCTCCTTGTTTTATTGATTCTTTGTATAGTCTTTTTGTTTCTACTTGGTTGATTTCAGCCATGAGTTTGATTATTTCCTGCCTTCTACTCCTCTTGGCTTTATTAGATTCTATTTGTTCTAGAGCTTTCAAGTGTGGTGTTAAGCTGCTAGTGTATGCTCTCTCCAGTTTCTTTTTGGAGGCACTCAGAGCTATGAGTTTTCCTCTTAATACTGCTTTCATTGTGACCCATAAGTTTGGGTACGTTGTGCTTTCATTTTCATTAAATTCTAGGAAGTCTTTGATTTCTTTCTTTATTTCTTCCTTGTCCAAGTTATCAATGAGTATAGCACTGTTCAACTTCCATGTGTATGTGGGCTTTCTGTTGCTGTACTTGCCATTGAAGACCAGCCTTAATCCATAGTGATCTGATAGGAGGTATGGGATTATTTCAATCTTCTTTTATCTGTTGAGGTTTGTTTTGTGACTGATTATATGGTCAATTTCAGAGAAGGTACCATGAGGTGATAAGAAGAAAGTATATTCTTTTGATTTAGGATGAAATGTTCTCTAGATATCTGTTAAATCCATTTAGTTCATGACATCTGTTAGTTTCACTGTGTCTCTGTTTTGTTTGTGTTTACAAGATCTGTCCATTGATGAGAATGGGGTGTTGAAATCTCTGACTATTATGGTGTGAGTTGCAATGTGTGCTTTGAGCTTTAGGAAAGTTTCTTTTATGAATGTGGGTGTCCTTGCATTCGTGGCATAGATGTTCAGAATTGAGAGTTCTTCTTGGTAGAATTTTCCTTTGATGAATATGAAGTGTCCTTCCTTATCTTTTTTGATGACTTTTGGGTTAAAGTCGATTTTATCTGATATTAAAATGGCTACTCCAGCCTGTTTCTTGGGATCATTTGCCTGGAAAATTGTTTTTTCAGCCCTTTACTCTGAGCTAGTGTTAGTCTTTAACACAGAGGTGGGTTTCCTGGATGCAGCAAAATGCTGGGTTATGTTTATGGATCCTGTCTGTCAGTCTATGTCTTTTTATTCAGGAGTTGAGTCCATTGATGTTAAGAGATATTAAGGAATAGTGATTGTTGCTTTCTGTTATTTTCGATGTTATTTTTATGTTTGTGTGACTATCTTCTTTTGAGTTTGTTGAAAGATTACTTTCATGCTTTTTCTAAGGTGTAGTTTCCCTCCTTGAGTTGGTGTTTTCCATCGATTATCCATTTCCATTGTAGGGCTGGGTGTGTGAAACATACTGTGGAAATTTGGTTTTGTCATAGAATATTTTGGTTTCACCATCTGTGGTGATTGAGAGTTTTGCTCGGTATAGCAGCCTGGGTTGGCATTTGTGTTCTCTTAGGGTCTGTATGAGATCTGCCCGGGATCTTCTAGCTTTCATAGTCTCTGGTGAGAAGTCTGGTGTATTTCTGATAGGTCTGTCTTTATATGTTACTTGACCTTTTTCCCTTACTGCTTTTAATATTGTTTCCTTGTTTTGTGTATTTGGTGTTTTCACTATAATGTGACGAGAGGAATTTCTTTTCTGGTCCAATGTATTTGGTGTTCGGTAGGCTTCTTGTATATTTATGTTCATCTTTTTCTTTAGGTGTGGGATATTTTCTTCTATAATTTTGTTGAAGATATTTACTGGTCCTTTAAGTTGGGAATCTTCACTCTCTTCTATACCTATTATCCTCAGGTTCTGTCTTCTCATTATATCCTGGGTATCCTGGATGTTTTGGGTTAGGACCTTTTTGCATTTTGCATTTTCTTTGACTGTTGTGTCAGTGTTTTCTATGGTATCTTCTGCACCTGAGATTCTCTTTTCTATCTCTTGTATTCTGTTGGTGATGCTTGCATCTATGACTCCTGATCTCTTTCCTAGGTTTTCTAACTCCAGGGTTGTTTCCCTTTGTGATTTCTTTATTGTTTCTATT
>CM052714.1:67806466-67829324 GCA_028551405.1 Uromys caudimaculatus
AGTCTTCTATCATCCTCGTGAGAAATGATTTTAAATCTGAGTCTTGCTTTTCTGGTGTGTTGGGGTATCCAGGGCTTGCTGTGGTAGGAAAGCTGGGTTCTGATGGTGCAGAGTACTCCTGGTTTCTGTTCTTTATGTTCTTGCCCTTGCCTTTTACCATCTTGTTGACTCTGTTGTTAGCTGATCTTACTCTGTCTGGTTGTGGCTTGCCCCTCCTGCAGGTCTCTGTGTCAGTACTCCTTGAAGACCAGGTCTCTCTGAGAGGTGTTTGGGTTTGGAGAGCTGTGGCACCGGGTCTGATCTCGGTCCCTGTGTCTCTCGGGTTCGGGGCAGTACCTGGTGAGCTGTGGGGCGTGTCTTTGGCCCTCTCCTGAGTCTTGTGATCTCCTGAGAGGGATCTTTGTCCCGGCGCTGATTAGCTGTGGAGCCCTGTGGCCCAAGCTGAGGTTCCTGGCAGCCGCCGGAAGTTGCTGACCGTCAGTCTCTGTGGCCCTCGAAAAGTGGGCGGAGTCAGTGAGCTCTGGGGCTTGTGTTGCCCCCTGCTAGGGGCTTTTCCGTGTTCCTGGGAGAGAGAATTTTCTCCCGGAGCTGCTTGTCTATGGAATCCTAGTGTCCCAGGCAAAAGTTTCCTGCCTCAGCCGCCCGCTTTTGGGATCCAGGGGGGTTTCTAAGCCCGCCTACCTCGGTCCCTGTGTCTCGCAGGTTCGGGGCAGTACCTGGTGAGCTGTGGGGCGTGTCTTTGGCCCTCTCCTGGGTCTTGCAATCTTCTGAGAGGGATCTTTGTCCTGGCGCTGATTAGCTGTGGAGCCCTGTGGCCCCAGCTGAGGTTCCCGGCCGCTCGAGACCTGGTTCTTATAGATTAGGCTAGGCTGGATAAGCCCAGGGATCCTCCTGTCTCCACCTTCCTAGAGTTGAGATTATAGCTATTTATCTCCATATCCAGCCTTTTTTCCTGGGTGCTAGGGAACAAATGCAAGTCTTTGTACTTATAAAATGAGCACTTTATCCACTAAGCTATCTTGATAGTCTTGATATACCGTGTGTGTGGGTGTGTGTGTGTGGGTGTGTGAAAGAGAGAGAGAGAGAGAGAGAGAGAGAGAGAGAGAGAGAGAGATCAATTGCCAGGTGAGACTTGATAGTGTGTCAAGCTACTGATTCATTTTTTCTTTCTTATGCTATTTGGTGGATAAATATGGTTGAATAAAGAAAAAAAGTCACTTAGGAAAGGGTGAGAAAGGTGTTCTAACACAGCTGCCAAAAATTATTACTGTTGGAATAATCACTGACTGACTCCTATGTCAGTTGTTTTGAGCATTTCACTTTGCTTCTGTGGTTTTGTCTTATGACAAATGCTCTCTGATGAAAACAAAGTTGGCTAGCCAAAAACCTTTTAATATATATCCATATAGGAAATCTTAGTTTTATATTCCTGTGACCTGGGAATGAAGGATTGACTTCAGGTATTGTTACTGTAGCTTGAAACATCTCAAATGCTGATAAATAATTACTATGATTCTTAATTACATTTTGGAAGACTTATTAGATTCTAAATAGTTTTGTTCAAACAGTTAATATTAAGTTGAATCTGGCTACAATTCTGGATAACAGGTGTGGAACCTGAGTGACGTGACTTTGTCATTACCTTTGAGCTACTTTATCTCTGTGTAGCCCATTATAATCCTACATCTTTACTCAGTGAGACACTATGCTGACAAACAAACTGACACATCTCCATGTCTCAAAAAGACTTTTACTCTTCTTGTCTTTGTCCATTTTATCATTTTATAACAGACCATAGATTATACTATGGTAATAAGCAAAAATTTATCTGCTCAAACTCCTGGAGTCTGAGTTCAAAATCAAAGTATTAGCAAGTGATTGCTACATTATTCCGCGGTGGAAAGCAGAAGAGCCAAATCAGTGGATAGCAGTATAACACATCCATCTTTTTACTGTAATTCCCTTCCTGTAATAGCAGCAGCAGTCAACTCATAAGGGCAGAACCACAGTTTAAATCAACTACTTGTTTATTGACTCATTTACTTACTATTTTACAGTACTGAGAACTAATTGCCTTACACATGCTAGGCAAGTTATATTCTCAACCCTCTTTTCACATTTTATTTGAGACAGGGTCTCACTATGCTGCAAAGGCTTATTTGAACTCTCTCTGTAGCCGAAGTAGGCCTTGAAAGTTTGATCCTCCCTGTATTGGATTCCCTTAGCTGTTACTGAAGACCCAAGCCATCAGACCATGTTACTAATCACCTCTTAAATGTACAACCTCTTAGTGTCATTCTGAGAAGACTGCATTGAACAGATGTTTTGGGAAGACATATTCTGACCATAGTACCTCTTAGAGTCTCAGGCATTCACTTGATATAATAGTCCAATTTATACACCATTAATTTCATTTCTTTCAGAGTCCTCAAAACTTACTGTGGTTTCTTGTCTATGCACCCAGAGGGTGCCCCAGTCCACACATGCTTTGAATAAGATTTCTTTGAGCAGTGAGTCAAGACTGAATCAGTTCCCATGTTCAGGCACGTTAGAGTCAGTTCAATGGCCCATCAATGATAAAAGAACCCATGCTTTGACTGCAGAGCTGTGGTTGTCACTTCTGTACACTTGTCCAGAACCAACCACGTACCTTTAAAATAACATCCAAGGAGGCTGGGAAAGAATGATTTCTAACAAGGAAGGCAAAAGGATATTTAGAGGATCATGCAAACCCTTGCACAAAATTCTACACAATAAAATTCAGGAGCATATGCTGCTCAGCTGGGGGTTACCCTGCAATTTCCCTTTTCAACAAAAATAAGAGCAGCAATGCTACTTTATCATCTTAGATTCAGCAACATTGTTTGACAGACTCCAACATCTGTGCACTCTAGGAAAAATCTTCCCACAAATTAGCAACAGAAGGAAACTCATTCAACAAAAGAAGTGCATCTAGAAAAATAAATTTTTGTTGTTTAAAAACCACAGCTATCACCACCTTTAATAGAAAAAGCTGGATTCCCTTCCCCCTGAGGTTAGGAAAAAGACAAACTTGTCTGTTCCTACCACCTACATTTACCCCATAGTGAAAGTCCTAGGCAGAGTGGTAATGAAAGAGAGTAGTAGTAACACATACAGACAAAAGAGATGAACTAGTTACAAGTGCTATAATTTAGAAACTTACCACTAAGGATGGTGCCAAAAAAGTCTTAAAAAAAAAAAAAAAAAAAGAACAAGCTATGAAATCTATTATGTGAGTATAAACTCTCAAGGGAAGAGGGCAACATGCCAATTTTTATCATATTCTCATACACTGGCATGCCATGGTAGAAAAACATTTCTTACAAACCCAGAAAACAGTGCCAGGATAACTAAAAATGCATCAAGATGAGAAGACTTAAGACCTGAAGAGTATTGGTTAAACTGACGAAGGTTCTTCTTACTAAACACTGTAATCCTAAGTGTCCCAGTGTTTACCACATCGCAGGCAGGATGGCTCAGTTGACAGAGAGCCTGCCTAGCATGTCCTCAGCCCTAGGTTCTATCCCTAACACTTTTTCAGCTGGGTGTGGTGATGCATACCTGTCTGTCCCAGCCTTAGGGGAGGCAGGCAAATGAAGAGTTCAGTCTCTCATGTGGGCTAAAATAGGCAGGAAAGAAAGGAAACAGAGGCCAGACAGCCTCAATTATTGTAGGACTTTTCTAAAATGAACTAGAAGAGGCAGAAATACAGTAGATGACTTGCAAAAATCAAAATTTAGTCTCCACAAAAGAAGGGAATTCATTAATTTCAAAGACCACCAGTGAATACAAGAGCTGTGTCTGTGGTAACACATAGATAGGTATTATATACTCACTGACTTCAATTTCTAAATAGAAAAGTTAGGTAACACTTGAGAAGTCAGTGTGTCCCTCCTCCCACAGCCTTGACCCTGCAATGAACGCCCCCTCCTCTCGGGCAATATTTTCTCACATATTTTCTTGCAAGCGACTCAATACTTCTTCCCACTGATTCATACAGCTCTCTCTGGCACAGCAAACAGAGGCCAGAATAGAATGGCTTTGACACTGTCTGGCAGTCAGCTGCCTCCACACTGTCTCTAAATGATGCTGCCCAGAAAACAGAAGACAGACTGGAACCAGGACATCTGAAACAGTGTGCCTAGCCCACAGTTCAGAGAAGATAAATCCTCAGCACAACTGGCTGTGCATATTTGGGGTGGTAACAACTGTTAATTGTCTACAAAGTGTAAAAATAGAATTTGGTATGGTGTTGCTGAAGAAATGTGTCTGCAATTATAACAACACGTGTTCTCTCAGAGGGCAAGCTGTTTGCATTCTTTCTACTAGAGTGATTTCAGCATTGAGTTTCTCTTCCCAGACCCACTGAGCCTCAACAGACACAGTGGGAACTTGGGTCGGTCATCTCAGCTTAACTGGCTGTTCTTCCTGGGTAGAAATTGGTTCGACTGTGGTATTTTCTTCCTAGCTTCAGCTCAAAAACTTACAAGGTTAGGTGGGAAGATCCAGTTCAATGCGATTCACCAGGGAATGGCAGGCCCCCTGTCCCAATGCCATCCTCCCAATTCTTGACCTGCCGTCTGAGAGGCAGTTGTGAAATAAAGGGAAGCACTGTCAAAAGATGCAGCTCTAGAGAACGGAAGAAGGCTCTAGCAGATACAGTAGACTCCTTTGTATACTGAAGAGCTCCATGTTCAGTGAATGACCCTCAAAAATAAGGTGAGAGTAATAGAGGAAGACATGGGCATTGAACTCTGATCTCCCCATACATGCATGCATATGCATGTATACCTATATACTTATATACCACACACACACACACACACACACACACACACACACACACAGAGGGAAGAAGTAAAGGAGAGAAGGGAGAGGGGAGAGGGGAGAGAGAGAGAGAGAGAGAGAGAGAGAGAGAGAGAGAGAGAGAGAGAACAATCATTGACAGAAAATAAACATGAACCAGTAAAACATGCTGCAAAGTCTCTGGGGTGAGAGAAAGCAAGGACAGCCATGGCTGTCTTCACTCCCCTGCTGGAAGATGCAGTGTGTTACATAATAGCCCCGGATGTTGTTCTCTTCACCTAGGGCTCATGCACACCATTAGAAACACATACATCTGTCCTTAATGCTGCTGATGTACTTTGTCTGCTAAATGTCACACAGTGGATGTATAGGGAAATGGAAACTCAGATTTTCCACTGATTCAGCAGTATGCTGTTCCATCTATGGAAGAACCGAAATCACAGCTCTAATTGCTGGTGGGTTTTCAAGACACATGTGATGATATCAGAACAAATACAGTTATTGTGCACCAACAAGGCAAGAGAATGCTGTGAAGCTTCAGGGTTAACCACATCTAGCCTGGTTCCTAGAGAGAAAATGGGCACATAGGAGCTACTAAGCAACTCCTGCTCACACTCACAAGATACTTTTTTTTTTTTTTTTTTTTTTTGGTTTTTCGAGACAGGGTTTCTCTGTGTAGCCCTGGCTGTCCTGGAACTCACTCTGTAGACCAGGCTGGTCTCGAACTCAGAAATCCACCTGCCTCTGCCTCCCAAGTGCTGGGATTAAAGGCGTGCGCCACCACTGCCCGGCTTCACAAGATACTTTTAAATTTTTATTTTATTTTATGTTTTTTAGAATAAAATATTCTACCACACCAAATAAACGGACAAGCAAAAACTTCAAATTATTTCTGAAACAAAACTAGGAAAGTCAGGATAATTCACTCTAAAAAGGAAAAGTAAAAAAAAAAAAAAAAGAAAGAAAGAAAAAGAAATCAAGATCTGTCACAGTGACAGTTCAATCCAAATACTGATCAATTGCCATCGGTATAAAGAGAGAATGTGTCAGAAGATTGGACAAAGAAAACTGTCAATCAACAAGAGGCTTTGAGCTCTGAGAGGGCTCACACCTCCTATGACTCCCTGAGAGGGACTGATGGAAAATGAGAACAATTGAGAACGATTGAATAGAAAATACACTTTTGAATTAGAAAATATTTTCAAAACATCAAGTTGGTCTCTCATCTCTCAACCTCTGAAATGCCACTGGGTTTGATTGTGTGTGTGTGTGTGTGTGTGTGTGTGTGTGTGTGTGTGTGTGTGTGTGTCTGTGTGTGTGTGTGTCTTTGTGTGCTTGTGTGTGTGTGTGTCTGTGTGTGTGCTTGTGTGTGTGTGTCTGTGTGTGTGTGTCTGTGTGTGTGTCTGTGTGTGTCTGTGTGTGTGTCTCTGTGTGTGTGTGTGTGTGTGTGTGTGTGTCTCTGTGTGTCTGTCTGTCTGTCTGTGTGTCTGTGTGTCTGTGTGTGTGTGTGTGTGTGCGTGTGTGTGTGTATGTTAATATGAGCATGCATGTGTATGGATGGGCATGTGTGTGGAGTCCACAATTCAGCCTCAGGTGTGAGTGTCTTCCTCTATCACTCTCAACCTTACTTTTTGAGACAGTTTCTTCACTTAACCTGGTACTTTTTCTTAGGCTGGCCACCAGACCTTGGAGATAGTCCTGTCTCTGTCTTCTCAGGAACTGAGTTTGCAGGAATGTGTTATCTTGCTTCAGCTCTTAATGTTGATGTGGTGCTGGGGATCTCAAGTTAGGTACTCAAGCCTGTAAAGCAGAGTCTTTACTCACTGAGCCATCCTGTGAGCATACAGTCACCATTCCTGTGAAATGTGTACTCTTAACGCTTTCAGGCTCAAAGAAGTGATGATGACCTTCTACCAAGGAAAACACACACACACACACACACACACACACACACACACACACACACACACACAATGTATGTTGAGCATCAGGATGTATGTGCTTTGAACTGAACAGTTGTGTGTACACATGCAGGGTGGTTGTTGTGCTTTGTTTGGCTGAGAGCTGCACTGTCTCCCAACCAAGGACTTTCTAGAGCAGAGCTGGAGTCTGGGATGCACTGACACTGAGAGAACTAAGCTGGGAGCCAGCAGTGTGCTTAGACCCAAGCAGCACTTGTGCCGGGGGAGGGTTCCAAGTCCCAAGAGTATTAAGTCCTCTGCAGACTGCAGTGTTCACCCAGAATAACTCAGATGTTTCAGCTGCCAGGAAGCCAGCACCCCCACTTTGTGTGTCAGTTATGTCTGCTGAACACCTCCTCTCACACCGGCATTTCTCACCAGTATTGTGTTGCCTTGCTGTTGCCAGATTTTATGGTCACAGAAAGCATTAGCAGATCGAGCCAAAAAGCACCCTGACTTTGATTTAATAGAAAATCAAACATTGCTTTTCCAGCTATTTCTACCATTACAATGATTATTTGGCTTATTTCTGCTTCCATGCTGATTTTAAAAGTTTCCATTTTTTCCAGAAGAGTAGTGATGTTTTACAATAAATATACTCAGCTTAGACTGGGGCAAGCCTTGCTGCTGGGGAGGCTTTAAAGACTATGCACGATGATCTAGCGCCCTTCAATGACTCTATTTGAGGAATCCACTCAGCACAGATTTTCAGTGTTTCTATTTTTCCAAATTCCTGTCAGAGTCAATTTATCTCTTTCTGTCTGCCTACATCTTAGATGATGTCTATTAAATAAGCTATATCAACATGTATTACATACACAGCATACAAACTGTATAACAAATCATATAAACTTTACAATCATAATTGTTGCTTATTGGTATTTCAAGATAAGCAATTATCAGTTAACCTTTATTTTATGTCATCATTTTTTAAGACAGGTTTTAATGTAGCTAAACTAGGCTTGAACTCACCATGTAGCTGAAAATGCCTTTGAACTCAGATCCTGAACGAATCTATCTGTTGAGAGCAGAAGGCTATAAGGGCCAGATTAAGTTTAGTCAATATGATGCTAATTTGAATTTATGGTATGAGTTAGGTAAAACATGGTTGAATTTAGACTTAGGGTGGGAGATTCAGTCAGCATAAACTGGCTAACACGGGATGTCTGAGGAACCCAAGAGTAAAGAGTGATACAATCTGTTATTTTATAGCTATTTTGGGCAGAATGAAACTTTTGTGTAGGTTCTGTGTAAATGTGGCCTTGAGGTCAGAGGTCTTTGCCCTCTCCAGACTGCCTATGTGTCTGTCATAGTCTGTGTGTCTACATACATGCAGCCTTTGTGGTGGTCTACACTTATGCGTCCATGTGCCTTTTGGTCTTCTGCTGGGGTAAATAAATGATGTCTCATCTGCATAAAGCTCCTCACAATCTCTTCAAGGTCCTTATCTCCTGTCATCTTCTACTTCTATAAGGGAATATTTCAAACACCATCTTCCAAGTACTGGAATTACAGGTGTGCACTACTACACCTGGCTTATGTGATACTGGTGATCAAACTCAGGGCTTTCTGCATGCTAGGAAAGTGCTCTACTTATTAAATGAGGTATGTCCCAGACTCTATTTTAATCTTGTAATTAATAAAATCTGTAAGTTATGAGGCGCACATTGATTAAATATGGCAATACAGTTGTCTAGATGTTAGAAAATAACTGTGATAGTACTACAAATTTGATGACAAATCATATTGCTCATTGTCATAGTTCATATGCAAAATTCAGCTGGGGATAGCAGACATAAGAAAAGAAGAAAATTTCAAAGGTAAAGACTCTACAACTGAAGAACTCCTGCCAGGAAGTGTACTGAAAAGGCTGTAGAATAATAGCACAGTAAAATATATGAAAAGAAAATACACTAAAAACCAAGCTCCTAAAGGCACTCTAACACATCCAGGATCATAGGATCAGAAGTGAGGAGGACACATCTATCCAAACACCAGGAGTAACTGGGACCAGCGGGATCCAGGGACTCAGAAACCCTGCCAGACCAGTGACACAGGTTCCTTCAGTCTGGGCTGGTGCCCTGAGCAGACCTTGGGCATGAACTCCTCAGCCATTCCCACAACACCCAGAGGAAGCTCCACTCTTAGGTGCTCTAACACTCCCAGGATCCCAGGAACCCAGGATTCCAGGAGCTTGATCACACCAGGATCTCAGGGTCCCAGAGGCAGCTTGACTTCCAGGAGCTCTGACAAACTCAGGATCTCAGGATCCCAGGATTCCAGAATCACAGGATCCCAGAGACTGCTGGTCTCTGAGGAGTTCTGCCACAACCAGTATCACAGGAAGGACAGGCTCCAGTCAGATAAAGGGAAGGTAGGTAGCACTAGAGATAACCAGATGGCAGGAGGCAAGCACAAGAACATAAGCAACAGAAACCAAGGTTACCTGGCATCATCAGAACCCAATTTTCCCACCATAGCAAGTCCTGGATACACCATCACACTGGAAAAACCTGATTCGAATCTTAAATCACTTCTCATGATAATGATAGAAAGCTTTAAGAAGGACATAAATAACTCCCTTGAAGAAATACAGGAGAACATAGATAAACAGGTAGAAGCCCTTAAAGAGAAAACAAAAATCCCTTAAAGAATTACAGGAAAACACAACCTAACAGGTGAAAGAATTGAATAAAACCATCCAGGATTTAAAATGGGAACAGAAACAATAAAGAAATCAAAAAGGGAGACAACCCGGGAGTAAGAAAACCTAGGAAAGAGATCATGAGTCATATTTGCAAGCATCACCAACAGAATATAAGAGATAGAAGAGAGAATCTCAGGTGCAGAAGATTCCATAGAAAACATTGACACAACAGTCAAAGAAGATGCAAAAAGCAAAAATCTCCTAACCAAAACATCCAAGAAATCCAGGACACAGTGAGAAAGCCAAACCTAAGAATAATAGGTATAAAAGAGAGCAAAGATTCCCAACTTCAAGGGCCAGTAAATATCTTCAACAAAATTATAGAAGAAAACTTCCCTAACCTAAAGAAAGAAATGCCCATGAACATACAAGAAGTCTACAGAACTCCAAATAGACTGGACCAGAAAAGAAATTTCTCCCATCACATAATAATAAAAACAATAAATGCACTAAACAAAGAGAGAATATTAAAAGCAGTAAGGGAAAAAGGTCAAGTAACATATAAAGGCAGACCTATCAGAATTATACCAGACTTCTCACCAGAGACTATTAAAACTAGAAGATCCTGGGGAGATGTCATACAGACCCTAAGAGAACACAAATGCCAGCCCAGGCTACTATACCCAGCAAAACTTAATTACCATAGACAGAGAAAACAAAATATTCCATGACAAAACCAAATTTATACAATAGCTTTCCATAAACCCATCCCTCCAAAGGATAATAGATAGAAAACACCAACACAAGGAGGGAAACTACACCCTAGAAAAAGCAAGAAAATAATCTTTCAATAAACCCAAAAGAAGATAGCCACACAAACATAAAAATAACATCAAAAATAACAGGAAGCAACAATCAGTTTTCCTTAATATCTCTTAACATCAGTGCACTCAATTCCCCAATAAAAAATTGTAGACTAACAGACTGGATATGTAAACAGGACCCAGCATTTTGCTGCATACAGGAAATGCACCTCAGTTACAAAGACAGATAAAAGGTTGGGAAACAATTTCCCAAGCAAATGGTCCCAAGAAACAAGCTGGAGTAGCCATTCTAATATAGAATAAAATCAACTTTCAACAAAAAGTTATCAAAAAAGATAAGGAAGTATACTTTGTGCTGGTCAAATAGAAATATTTAAGGGGTAACTTCAGCAAGTATTATAGGTATCTGATGAATCTCCAATGTAATGACCTTGGAAATGCAAAGGAATGTTGCTCTTTGCTCAGAGTGAAGGTAACATATCTTCAAGGTAGAACATTGGATTATTTGAATTTTATGTTCACATTAGGGAGGTGAGTCCTGTATATTTTAGAAGACTAGTATTTATTTTTTCTGAATTTAGTCGCAGGTTGTCAACTTATTTATAGTTGAGTGTGACATTAGTAAGGTTTTCAAAGCCTACTGAAAACAAGTAACATTAAACGTGTGATTAATGAGGTTAGGTTGTGTGTGCTATTTTGACTGAAGTCAACTTTTCTTTGTCATTTCAAAGAAGAAAAAAACGAATGGCCTATAAAACTGTAAGAGTTGATCTGTCAGAAATAATTTCCAATTGCATAATGATTTTACAAAGTGATTTAATTTATTTTAATCATATTTATAATGTGGAAGTATAAGATGATGATAATATTGGATTCTAAAGTTTTAGCCAAAAAAAATAGCAATTTAATTATTATAGAAATGTCTACAAGTAATTTTATAATTTATTAATCCTGTATTTATTTTGACATGTTTTTCATAATTCACCATTGTATATAATACTGTGATAGATATCCCACAGAACCTGCATATTTTTATCAACATAAATTCCTAGAGATCAGTTTACTAGATAAAATTTTAGGTACAATTTATATTTTGGTACTTGTTGTTAAACTGTTCATTAGAAGTACTGTATTGAGTTGTACTAGTATATGGAACATTTCTCTAAAATTCTCTAACAATTAAATTTTATTATTAAAAAAAACAAGTTCCTAGAAAACTGAAATTACTACAACACAGTAAAGGCAAACATTTTCGTGTGAAAATAACAAAAATTTATGTATAAGTAATGCATTTTAACATTCTTACTCTAGTAAGCAAAAAAGTCTTAACTTTGAGTTTCTGTGTGCAGATCTTTACAAAAGGTAAGTCTTTGGAATATTGTTACACTTGGCTAAAATGAATACATTGTCCTTTTAAATGTGCCTTATTTTATGAGGCTAATATTTGTTCACTTTTTGGTGGCTTTTATGTTTTCTCTTATTAGTTCCTTTATATGTATTTATATTTCATGTGTGAAAATATGTGTCCTTGAATAGAGAGGTGCAATGGAGTGGCTAAGGATTCTTCTGCTCTGAGTCAGATGAGAAATCCACCTTTCCCTTGCTGAAGTCTCTGTCTGGAGTGTCACAGCCCCTGAGGTGTGCCCCAGTCTAAGTGAGAAAGGTTGATGCCCTAGAGTAGTGCTGCTTGAGCGGGTGAAGCCTGTAAGAGATGGGAGCCGGGCCTCCTGCCTCTCTGTGTTTCCCAGCAATGACCTGAGGAATCCAACTTTATGTTCTGTTCCACCATGAAGTATGGCCTAAGATCTAGACCCAAACCCCTCAAAAGTGAGCTAAAAATAAACCTACTCTCTCCATTGTTGATTATGTAAAGTTTTTAGATAGTGGTAACACAGAGTTGACTGACACATCTGAGAAACTATTATGGGAACAAGCAAGTAAAATAAAGTGCTGAGATCTACACAGAACTGCAGAAGCCCGCGACAGCATCCTGCAGCCAGCTTCAACAGGCCAAGCCTTCCTGGGTCCAGAGACACTCATGCTGAGTAACAGTCTGTATGAGAGTATGGGGATTCTCAAACCTTCATGACAGTACACCCTTCATAAAGAGCACCTGACTTGGAACCAAGGCTGTGCAACTGTTCAGCCATTCTTAGAAACTTGCTATATCTAGAAGTTTAATTATGCAATTTTAAAGGTGACTTTACAATTTGTGTTCTAGGCAAAGACCCAGATGTCATTCCACACTGCAATTCTCTCCAGGCACATCACTCCTCTTTAAGTCAAACTTATTTCCCAGAATTATTTTGGTGAAAAATATCCCTCATCAGCCCTACTAAGTCTTAATTAAGTCAAGTGTCTTTTGAGAGTATCCCAAAGATTTTTCTTTAAAAAAAAAAAGTGGAAGAAAAAAAATAGAGAGAGGGTCAGAGCTAAAGACAGAGAGAGAACAAGAATTGGCATTGGTTGTTGGTATGGTACAGTCAGTACACAGAACCTGCTGCCATTTGGTTGTCTTCTAGTCTGTTGCCATGGAATGATGTTTAACAGGCCTAAAGTGAGACTCTTTTTATGAACACTGGGACAAAGAACATGGGAACCTCCCATGCTGTGTCTCAGACAGAGATAAGCTTGTCAACTATTCATAAGGTACTAAAAACTGCACCAGCTCCCAGGTATCAGCCCTATCAGCGTTCCACGCTGTGAGAAATTCACTAGCAGTGATTCAGTCTGTATCTATCCCAAGCTACTGTTTAACAGTGAGGTATTTACTTGCTGAAAAGCCACATGGTCACCTGTTAGCACACCTCACTTGACTGCTCAGCAGGCAAAAAGTACTCTCCAGGGAAGGGTGTGTTGCAAGTATGACTTCAGCTAGGCTTGGATCATGACCTGAAGGTAAGGTAGAAGCCGTAAGTGAGGCAATTCATGAACATCAGCCTATGAAAACGCTTGCAGACACATGATTGTGTATGACCAGAATAAACAGCTTGCTACCATGAGAGAGGCCTTGGAAGGTGACGGGGAAAGTGTGCAGGGACACTGGAGCAGCACCATTGGCACGAGAGCTCTAACCCAGACACAGCAAGATGTGGTAAGTCCCAGTGTGCAGCTTCAGAGACAGCTCCTGCACAGCTGAGAAAGCTCAACACATTAAGACATAATGAAAGCACAGCACCTGTTTGAATGTATCAGTAAAGGAGTGACTGTCTAGACACATAGGTGACAGAGGATACGATGGGAAGGAATAGTGGACGCCTATCACTTAGTAGACCTGGCTACTGAGGAGTCTGGAAACAGAAGCCTGGTGACCACCTCAGCAGTCGTCTGCAGTGCAATGGAACAGCAATTTGTAGCTCACTGTGGATACAAAACTTTGGAACAGGAGCTATTTTAAAGAAGAATTCAAGAAAACTTTGACTGATTCAGATTCTTGTACTTAGTGAAAGAAACATATTGATGTTTTTTATATAATTTTAAATGTATATGTATACACGTGTGCCTGTGTGTACATATGTGTGCAGTGTATGTGTGTATGTGAGTGTGTGTGTGTGTGTGTGTGTGTGTGTGTGTGTTTGTGTGTGTGTATCCAAGTCAGAGGTCAGCCTTGGATGCTGCTCCTTAGGTGCTCTCTACCTTGTCTTCTAAATAAGGTCTCTCGTTGCCCTGGAACTTCTGATTAAACTTGGCTGGCTGCTCAGGGGGCCTCTAATAAATGAGGATTACAGAGGTGCAAGCCATCATGCCTGGTCTTTTATATGGGTTCTGGAAAGTCAGGTCTTTACACTTGCATTGTAGGTACTCTACCAACAAAGTCATCTCCCCGTACCCTCTGCCATGCTTTGTCCCAGTCTTTTCAAGCAGAAAATATTATTGATACCCAAGTGGAATAAAAATACTAATTTGAAGAAAGGGCAGCCATATATAAGCTCAATGATATGCAATGATTGGTTCAAGGTTGGATACATATTTCATCAATGGTGCAGCCTGATGTCAGCAGGGTAGGGAATCCAGAGGGTGGATATCTAGGCAATTTGGCACAGACTGTTTAGGAGCTAGAAAGTCTCTAGAATGTAAGTGCAGAGAAGAGTGATCCAAGCAGTACGGTGTGAGCTCCTGTTCTGTTTGTCACAGGGGTGGGTGCACATTCATGTGTATGTGTGTGTGTGTGAAGACTGAATGTATGTGTGTGCACATGTGTGTTGAGGCCAAGGATAAATTTCAAGAATCAGTTCTTAGGAGATAGGTTTCTTGTCTTTTTGAGATTGAGTCTCTTATTGGCCTGGAGCTCACCCATTATGCTACATTGTCTAGCCATCAACCCCTGTCTCTGCCTCCTCAGCGCTGGGCTTACAAGTGTGTATTCCCATGCCCAAATTTTTATGCAAATGTTGGTGATTAAACTTGGGTTATCATGCTTACATGGGAAATAGCTTTGTAACTGAGTTATCTCCCCAGCATTACAACTTCTAGCTTCATATCTACAGGTAATCACATGGATGTTAGAGGGGAATGTGAAGAGTGCTTCCTACTCCAGGGCAAGTGTCTGTGTCCAGCTGTAGTGAACTTAGGATTGGGTACTTGGCACACATGTGCACTCTGGCTGTGAGCACAGTTCTAACCTTTCATCTTCAGTATTTGTTTGATCACTGAACTCTGATCATCATGTCTGCTTGTAGCACCAAGTTTAGTTTCAAATCCTATAGAGAACAACTGCAATGCAACTGAAGGGAGGAGGAGGGGGTGTATGCTAGAGTGCTTTCCTAGAATACATGAAGCCCTGAGTTCCAAATAAGTACCATACAAGCCCAGTCTGGTGGCCCATGCTTGGATTCTCAACTTTTTGCAGGTGGAAGCAGGAGGATCAGAAGTTTAAGGTCATCCTCTGCTACGTAGAAAGTTTGACACCAATCTGGGATACTGAAAACCCTGTTTTAAAAGAAATGAAGGAGGGAGGGAGAGAATGACTTAATTGACTCAAATTAAAAGCTCCTGTGCCCATATGTTTTCCAGAGTGATTCTCCATGGTTTCCCATTGCTTTCTGGGACAATCAAAGTTTTGAATTGGCAAGGGAATAAAGGAGTAGTCTCAATTCTCATGATTCTTCTCATGATTGTTGAATAAGGCAAATGAACTGTTGTTGAAACTAATATCGTCAATGGATTTTGTGATTTGTGAACTTACTCTTAAAATTCATTTAATGTTTATTTCATTTCTTCATTTAAACATTGTATGTAATAACTACTCAATTAAGCTAATCAACTAAAAATGCAAAAAGCATGTAAAGCTACACAGAACGCTTGATGAAGACAAAAGTGGAAAAATGCCTCCTTTCAGGGTGCTTCCAGTCACTCAAGAGACAGATAGTCCTCTAGAAAGTCACCCACAGTCTGAACTCCATCAAGAGCACCTCCTATTTCTAGCCAAGCAGATGAACTGTTGTGAGATATACCTTCTGGTGGTAGCAGGCATAAGAGTATTGAAAGGAAAACTCAGATCAGGAGTCACTGTGTTCCTTGAAAGAATGAGAGAGGTCAAATAAGTGCTGTGAGTCCAGCCCCTTCCCTTAGGTGCTTCCTAAAAAGATACAATTAGGTTCTGGTGCAGAAATCAACATCTTTCAGATTAGCAGTCAGGGACATCAGTGAGGCTGCAGGTCACAAGAAAACATGACACAATCAAGAAACCATGTCTACAAAATGGTCCCTTAAAATTTTCTGACACAGAGCAAGTAGGTCACAGAGAGCTTCCTGGACTTCTAGCCATTCTTCAGAGATCTCTAAGCATTAGCTTAGAAGCAAAACCATTCAAAATTTACTATAGAGTCATATCTGTATCCATGTGCTTTAAAAACCACTCAAAGGAAAACAGGTGTAGTTCTATACTCCTGTAACCTCGGCCCTGGGAGCTGGAGACAGGAGCATCAGGACAAGGTCTTCTCTCCTACTTAAAAAGTTCAAGACCAGCTTGAGCTACCTGAGACTCTGTCTCAATGTTTTAATGACAACAAAACATTCAAAACATAAAGTTGTCAGTAAATGAATGAATGGCCCAGAAGAACAAAGTCAGCACTCACTGAAATCAAACCAATCAGGGTGGTCCTTGTCTGGGATTGGAGCACTTGAGAAGCAGAAGCAAAAGCAGAAGTGTCAAAAGTTCCAAGGTCCACACCCAGCTTGAAAAGCAAACAGCACTGTACTCAATCCAGAAACTCAAATCTGAATCCAGGCTCTTCCCAGACTAGCATATCTACCAACATTTTAGTTCCAATGATTAGAAATACAAGGAAGAAACAAAACCGAGTGTTTCTGTGATGAGAGACTGGAAAACATATGACTGGAGAAGAAATAAAACAAGGAGGAAACAGGGAAGGTCATCAGAAAATTGGAAACTGAAAAGTATTTAAACTCAGATTCTAGGTGCTAAAATCGAAAAGCCTGAACTCAAGTTATCAATAGATACTCTTTTCAGACAGCTAGACACTGGAAAAAAACACGTGAAAATCAGGACACATGGTATTCAGTGGAACCAAGTGTTCCTACCTAAATTAACACAGCATTCAGGCAGAAATAACATTTGAAAAATATTCTTGGACTTTTAAAATTTACCAATTAGCATCACAATATATAGCATAAATTCTGATTTAATACACATACAACAAACACAATTGTAGAGCTTCCATAGTCTGATTGCTGAGAAGCCTTGTTAACAAAGAAAATCTCTCAAAAGCAGTGAAAATAAACATTAGTAGAAAGGAAAAATATGTAAAAAAAGATTTTATTTTTCATCAGGAACAATGTAAGCCTTAGGACATTGGAAAGATAGATGAAAATATTGAAAGAAAAAATAACATTTCAAACCAGAATTTTATAACCAGTAGAAATTCTTCTAAAATGAAAATGAAATAAAGACATTTTAAAACAAACAAAAGTTAGAATTCATTACTACAGATGAGGCCTGAAGGAAATGTCAGCCCAGGCTCCTGAGGATGAAGGTGAATAGGCCAGAGGGGACTCAGGTTCCACAGGGAAGAAAAGCAAGAAAAGAGGACAGAGAGAACAACAGGCCCTTTCATATTTAAGATGCTACCTTTTTTTCTTTTTTGTTTTTTGAGATGAGGTCTCATGTACTCAGGCTAACCTCAAATTCACTGTATAGCTAAAAATGACTCTGAACTTCAAATCCAACTGCTTCTGCCCTCATGCCAAGTTTACACAAAGTTGAATTTAAAGCTGCCTGCATGCTTTGCAAGCAAGCTTCCAACAAAGCTCTAGCCCAAGCCCCAAACTAAATTTTAGAAAGGTAATACCAATGACAATATGAATCAGAAAACACTGCTCAACCAGCTGTGCCATCTTGGTGAAGACTGTGCAGTTCGACAGGGACAGAAAAGATGGACTAAAGCAGGAACAGTGTCTTCTTTGCTGTTCTATTGCTGTGAAGAGACCATGACCAAGGCAACTCTTACAAAACATAGCATTTAACTGGGGGCATGCTCACAGTTTCAGAGGGTTGGTCCATGATCATCATGGCAGGAAGCATGGTGGTAGGAAGCCATCAAGCTGGAGCAGTACCTGAGAACTTTATATTCTGATTCCCAGGAGCAGGAAAGAGATGGCGAGAGACTGGGCCTGGCAGGTCTTTTGAAACCTCAAAGTCTACAGCCAGCAGTACGTCTCCTCGTGCAAGGACATACTTGTTAATCCTTCTCTCAAAAATTTATCATCTGGAGATTAAAGAGGTGAATATATGAGCCTGTGGGGGCCATTTTCATTTAAACTACAACAAATAGTAACAAGAAAACCTTGGTGTTGAGTCAGAGAAACAGAGCATCCTTGATCTAAATAACAAAGAAAGAATAAGGCCAAAGGAATATACAAAGATTTTCCAGTTGTAGTTGCCTAGACTGGTGCTGGCAATAGAGATGAAATTTTTATATTTGTTTCTAAATTTGCCTTCAGTAGCTGCCTGAGGTCTCTTTCCATTAGCGCAACAAAATACTATGTACCTTTTATGAAGAAAGGATGTTTATTTTGTTTTAGGAGGATGCAAGTACAAGTAGTTGCTATGGCAGGAGATACTTTGGGCAGGATCACATAAGCAATAAAAAGCTGAAGAAAATTGGCTCTTTCTAAAGACACCTTCAATTGAACTTTCAACACTCCCCCATTATGGTCCAGTCTCCTGTAATCTTTTAGGAACATGTTCAATCATACTTAATCTATAGGAGTCACTAATATTGTTTTAATAATGGATATTTTTGAAAATATAGGAGAAGTTCAGTTTGGTACACACTGAAAATACTCCCTAGAGCTTAAACAAAGATGAGTTCCCTGTTTTTGTGGGAGTCACACAGACTCCCTGGAAGAAAAGAATTCTCTTAATTGCCACATGCCCTTTCCACCTCAGCCAGACATAGCCCATTCCTTTTCATTAATACTCTGCTACCTTTAAAAATAAAAATGCCCGTTAGAAAGAGTCACACAAAAACCTCACACTGTTTTAGTCTGAAAGCAGGTATCAAAAAATAACTTGTTGGTTATCTGCAAGGCCAGAAAGTAATGAGCAGATCAAGAGAGGTTTCAAAGAAACAGGGAAAAGAATCTCCCAGTGATTCCCTGAAGAGAAGTCTGGGAAGCCAGGACAAGGTGGAGTCCGGAGGACACAAACTGTGTAGCAACCTGCAGTGAATGGAAGAGGGATTAGCTCAGAGGGAGCTGAGAATGTGGAGAAGCACCTACTTTGCAGTTATAGAACCAAATCATTCCAAAGCAGTGGACAGATGCTCTGCCCATGAGAGGCTAGGGCACTGAGTAGCAGTGACAGATGAAAAAGGGTCAGGAAGTGTCTTGGTTGAACAGCATGAAGATCCCTCGTGACACTAAGAAGCCTTGTAGAACATCTCTCTCATTGCCACACATTTAATGTTGGTATCTACAGAAAACATCTTTTTCAGGCTGTGTGGAAACCAAAACTGAATTCAGAACTGCATTTGCTGACCATGGATATATGACATATGCATGCTGTTTTGGTTGCCCATCCTGTTACTGAAACCAGATATTTGACAATGAACATTTTCAAAGAAGATTTATTTCAGTTCACAGTATCAATGTATTTTGCTGGGGAATCATGGTGATGGCAGGAGTCAAGGCAATTGTCATACTGCATCTGCAGTCTGGAAACACAAGAGAGATGAGTGCTGCCAGTTGGCTCCCTGTGTCTTGCTCATTCAGCAAAGGACCCAAGCCCATTGGATGGTACTGCCCACATTCAGAGTTGGTCTTCTCTCACAGACACTCCTAGAGGTATGTTTCCTAGCTGATCTCAAATAGACAAGCTGACAAGGAAGATTCACTATCACACAGATACACACAATTATTTATAAAGATATTTTTAATATAAGCAAACTTGTTAATCATATTTCTTAGCTAAAATTTTCTCTCTCTCTCTTGTGTGTGTGTGTGTGTGTGCTCGCGTTCATGCACACACACATGAGAAAGCACACATGCATATGCTATGTTCTCTGGCGTGAGTGTAGAGGCCAAGGGACAACTCTGTAGACTTGGTTGTCTCCTTCTACTTTTACATGGGTCTCTAGTATTCAACTTAGATCTGCCTCAGAGCAAGCATCTTTAACTGAATCATGCCATTAGACCTCTTAGTTTTTGAGAAAAGATCTCCCATTAAACCTGGAGCTATCTGATTTAGTTAAACTGGATGGCCAGAAAGATGCAGGGATGTTCCTGTCTCTGTCTTCCCAGTGCTGGACCACATGTGTGTACCAAATGTCTTGATATTTATGAATTCTTATGGACCAAATTCAAGTCCTCATTCTTGGACTTTTACTGATAGAGCCATCTCTTGTATCATTAAAATATTTTTACAATTGTAATTTCTCTGTAAGAAAATTGAATTAACTTTTCAACATGAAATATTGCTTAGATATGTGACATCTACTTTGTTTATATTCTTTTGTAAAGTAGTACTAGGATGTAAGTAAACAGAAAATGGTTATGTATGGCTAGATTTGAAAACTTTCATCAATGATGGAGCTTGGTACATTGGGATTGAATAGGGAAGATGAATAGAAGCAAGGACTCACCAATTTGTCCCTTCTAGGTGACCATCTACTCTGCTTCCTGTAATGGTTACATTGTTTTCTTTACAATCTAAACAAACCTGTACACATAAGCAGCCCACACTGACTGGTCTTCTTCATGCTTAGCATTCACAAAAGTCCAAAGATGAGTTACATATAAGAGACAGAGAGAAAGGTGATCATTGTGCACAGGACTAACAGCCATCTCCTGCACTTAGCATTGTAGTGTTTAGGCATGTATGCATTATGACAGCAACCCTAACTATTGTTAGAGAACCAAAATTTGAAACATGCATCATTACTGAGTTGAATGAAAGCAATCCTAAACACCTGAAGAATGACCACAAGGCCTAAGAGCTGCTTCCCACCACATTTCTGGAAGTTTTAGTTTTCCTTTATGCTCACATGCAGCTGAAATGTGTTCCCTGTAAGAGTGCCCATACTTGTCCTACTCAGTCTCTAAGTCCCTGAGGCACATGCTTGAAAAGCAGGTTTAGAGTTACCAAGAATACTACACAAAATTGAATCTGGGCCATTATGAAATAAAATGTATTGGTTTCCCAATATATAAAATTTAGTTTTAAGTCATAAAATGTAACTTTTGGGTAACTTGGTAGATGTGATGTGGTAAAAGTGACCGTCAGAAAGTGGCTGCAGGCCCAGTGGCTGCAGGCCCAGTGGCTGCAGGCCCGTCCCCTTGCTGTGCTTTTGCTCATTACAACTGAAAGCAAGGTCCCTTTGTTTTCTGGGACAAAAGCATGGTAGCTTCTTTCCTGTCCTTTAAAATAGGGTTTTCTCTCTATGAACACTGTGTAGCCCATTTACCTTCTTAATAGTAATGAAGGTACTTTCTCTTTTATGCTATGTCCTCTATCATAAAGCAGTTTTATGGTTTAAATACTTATTGGCTATTGTGTCTGAAGAATTCTTCCTTAAATGGTCTGCCATTTTGTTGTAAAGCAATGCTTTGAATTCTTGGGAATGATGATATTCTCTCTCTCTCTCTCTCTCTCTCTCTCTCTCTCTCTCTCTCTCTCTGTCTCTCTGTGTGTGTATGTGTGTGTCTCTCATAGACACACACATACACACACACAATTCTCTCTGTTCAGACTCAAAATAATCTCTAGCACATTGGGAAAGGTAATGACCACTTAACATATTAAAACTTGTTCCTTGGATGTTATTAACACTCAAAAGCTGTTTCTGAAGCTACAATGGGGCCTGGAGTCAGAAAATCCCTCTGAATGGAGACTAGAAATGATACTTCATCTCTTTCAATAACTGCAGATCTATGAACTTTATTTTCTAGCTAGGGGGCCAGCACCAAGATTCTATTAAGAGAATAAGCTAGAAGATAGTTAGATCACAGGATGCATCCTTAGCTAAGCATAGGTGTTTGCTACCTACATGTTACTGTTTAGAAAGTTAAGAGCAGAGGGAGGGCTCACAATTTAAAGGACTCAGTCCACAATGGCAGAAAAAATAGGGTTGGAAAGGCTCAACTTAAGGTCAGCACAAGCAGACAGTGGCTATTTTTCAAAGGTTATGGACCAGGAAGCAGAGAGGTCAGCCCAGAACCTCATGGTATTCCCAGTGATGTCCTTCCATTAGGCAGATATGACATACTAAGGGTTCTGGACCTTTGTAACATTACTGAAGCTGGGAACCTATCATCTTAATATGACCCTGGAGAGGAGGACATTCAGGATTAAAACTATAACAGCAGAAATTGCCAATGTAATTCACTGGGAGCCACTGCCCCAAGGCTTTGGATGTGGTTCAGTTGGTAGAGGGCCTCTTAGCTTGTATAGAGCCTTGGGTTGGATCCCCAGCATTGTATAAACATGACATGGTGGCCCACATCTATAATTTTAGCACATGAGATATGAAAAAAGGAGGATTAGGAGTTCAGGGTTGAGCCGGGCAGTGGTGGCACATTCCTTTAATCCCAGCACTTGGGAGGCAGAGGCAGATGGATTTCTGAGTTTGAGGCCAGCCTGGTCTACAGAGTGAGTTCCAGGACAGCCAGGGCTATGCAAAGAAACCCCATCTTGGAAAACAAAACAAAACAAAACAAAACAAAAAGAAAACAAAAAAAACAAAAAGAGGAGTTCAGGGTTATTCTCAACTATGTTCTGAGATCAGCTTTAGATACATGAGATCCTGCCCAGAAGAAGGAGTAAGAGGACAAAGAGGAAGATGCTGGAGAAGGAGGAAGAGGAGGAGGAAGGGAAGAGGATGGAGAAGGAGGAAGGGGAGGAAGAGGGAGAATGGTAGGAGGAGAAGAGGAAGAAGAAGAGGAAGAGAAAGAGGAGGAAGAAGAGGAGAAGGAGGAGTGAGAGGAGGAGGAGCCATCACTTTTCACCCCCAGAGCTAATACGTTCTACAATAACAAATTTTAGGAAATGGAATATAAATGACATAAATTCAAAGCAAGGTAGGAAATACTGGGAACTCTCAATAATTGACAAAATTGTAAAGCATTCATTCAGGTAAAAC